>MNAD01001524.1:7752-64614 GCA_001895945.1 Trametes pubescens
CGACGGGTACATACGCTTGGTGTCATCCTCAATGGTGAGGTTGAACGTCGGGAACGACGAGGCGGCATCGGCGGTCGGCGGCACGAAGATGAAGCCAGAATCGAAACCACCAGAGAGGGGCTCGCAGGGCCTGGCGAAGGCAGACTGGGCGACAGTGTGGTTGCCCGGAATACCGTCGAAGACGAAGGTGACGATGGAGCCCTTGGTGACGTTAACGGACGAGGGGGTGAAGGCGAGCGCTGGCGTTCCGAGACCGTCTGAACCGACGTGGATCTGTGCACATGCTGTCAGAGATAAGGCTGCACACGTTACTGAGCATGCCTTGCCGTGGTGTCCTGCGCCCCAGCCATAGCGGGGATTGAGACTAGGATGAAGCCCAAAGTCCTCCAGTTATGCATCACGAGCTAGTACTCTGAGTACTAGGGCCAATGACTACTGGCGCAGAGTTGTTACAAAGGAAAGGGCGGACACTTGTTTATGCCTTCAAGAAAACTTCAAGGTTCATATGGGGCATCCAGCGCCATGCGCCTGATAGGATAACAGCACCATTGACGCCGTTGCCGATGCCTAGACAAGACATGACATGTCGTGTGGCAGGGTGGGCGTAAACATATCTTCCTGGACCGCTTGAACTCCCAAGACACTGCATGTACTGGACGCCGCAGGAAGATGTCATCAGAATTCCGCTGCGATGAACAGATGCCGTAGCATACCTGTGTAGACCAACATACCTTAACTACGCTGACAGTCGCTTCTCGACTAACAGTTGCTCTCAAAGGCGTGAACTCGACTTCGTCGCCCTCGCGTTACTAGGGTAGCAAAGCGACAACGCAATCGTTCCACCCTGCAACTGTAAGGGAGACTGACGTGGACAAGGCCAGTCTCGAGAAGGGAGGTGAGACCGGATGGCATACTGCTGCGTCGCGCAAACTCTGCTGTGGGAAGAGTAAGCAACATCATAGAGTATGATACATCAGAAAGATCACTCAACATCGCCATACGCCCCCTAGATATAGCTTATCGCCTTCGGATTCACGGCACTTGAAGTGAAGCTTGGAGATCCATACTCAGTGCTGTGTCAGTTGATCCGACACGGCCGACTCCGTCGCGATATCGTCTTTGCATAGAATACACTTTGTACACCCTGGTCACTTCGGAGCGCACAAAGACTTTGCTTCTAGAATACAATATGTCAAATGGAAAGGTTTGTCTTGCGCGTCTCACCAGCCTCCTCCCTGTGCGCTCTGCGCCTCCTCCTGTACAAGCAGATCATCCCCGCGGTGTTAGTGGCAAGTCCTAGGGCTAGTGCCGCAGAGATGAACGCCAGAAGATCTCGTATATCTCTTATGCACGTTTGGCATTGGCTAGCAAGACCTCCCGCGCCAGCCGAACGATCCTATAACACGGCCACAAGAAACTGTCAGTGGCCGCTGTGGGCTTTATGGCAACGGCATAACGCAAAAATTTCTAGTGCTCACGGTGGCCGATGTGGTGGAAGACATCGTCATGCTAGTCAGGCCTTCTCTATAGACAGACGTCGGCGTCACCCCGCCACTGTCGTTCATAACTGCAGTGAATATGGAACTGGTGGCGTCGCCGCTAGTGAACAACGTAAAGCTTGACTGCGAGGTAGTGGTGGGGTTTTGTGGCAGTGAGGGATCTGTGGGGACAGCGGCGCCGGCTCAACCGCCGGTCAGTGGACCAGGGGCGGCTGTCGCAAACGCATTCACGCCGAAAGGCGCGAGAACAGCAGCGACGACGCTGGATGCCGCCGCGGCGACTGCGCCGTACGACGAGAAGGTGTTGCCGGTGGCAGGCGCGTTGCTGCAACTGCGCGAGTATGAGCGAGAGTGGTATGATGGAAGCACGATGCCACCTAGCCGACCATGTCAACCAGGCAGCGAGGCGTCGGGTTCAGCTGGGAGCAGTAGAACCAGATGGCTGCAAGCAGATAGTGAGTGACCGCTATCATATCGACGTATTCAACGGGTACATACGCTTAGTGTCATCTCTGGTAGTGAGGTTAAACGTCGGGAACGACGAGGCGGCGTCGGTGGCTGGCGACACGAAGATGAATACAGAGTCGAAGCCACCAACGAGGGGCGCGCAGGGCTTGGCGAAGGCAGAATGAGCGACAGTGTGGTTGCCCGGAATACCATCGAAGACGAAGATGATGGTGGAGCCCTTTGTGACGTTGACGGACGAGGGGGTGAAAGCGAGCATCTGCGTACCGTTACCATATGAGCCGACGTGGATTCTGCGCACAGGCTGTCAGACACACGAAGTCGCATACGTGAAAAGAGGCATTTAAACGAGCTCACCGATACAAGGCGATCCATTGAGGCTTGTTCTTGAGCACGCATTATCTAGTGTGATCAACAACGACGCAAAAGGGTCAGAGAACCCGGGTTGAAACCAAGAGCACGAGGACCTCCATGCTTCTGATCCAATAGGTCACAGTTTTATCATGATGATACCAGGACTAGTACGAGCATATCTTGCTGAACAATTTTGCAATCCCGGGTTTGTCCATGTAATGGACAATGCAGGACGGTTCCACCACGACTTGCGATACCGAAGACGATGCTAGACAAATATCAAAACCTTCCTCTCTTATCTGTGCGGCGAATGTGGTGTAGCGCGATAGGCCAGTATGAACTGCCATGCAAAAGTCACATCCGAGGATACAAGCACCCTGGGATAGGATTTCACCCGCCCCGTTCGTCCTGGCCTTGATGGAGGGTATTGAGAGCAGTTGGTGATAGCGACAGTGTCGACTCGGCGCAGCAAGATGAGATGTGAGCTGGTGCTATCTCAGATCAAACAACGAGTAACGGAGACAGCGATGCGGGCGTGGCCACCTTTCTGGACGGGAGTAGCGCTAGCCGTGAACCTGGGATGTGAGGAGGAGAGTGTGGACAAGTCGCGGATGAGTCCGAGTCGGCATGAGTTCGAGAGCGCGCGAAGGAAAGTGGCGGTAGCACCGCCACCGGCGCGTCGAAATTTATGGTAGACGCCCGCTCTCTCGCTCGCGACCGCCACATCCAGTGCCAGTGGGCCGCAATTCGACTTCCAGTTCTCCTGCTTTCCTCCATGTCCTCTCCTCGTACGCCGCATAATTGACCAGGTGTTCTCATCCACTTTGGGATTCTTTCCTCTGCTTCACCCTCTGCGAGACGTAACTTCGACGTTGAACCTCGTACTACCCTTCCTCAAGTCCCGCACACCTGCACAACATCGGCAATGCCTGCTCGTGAGCAGTCGCAGCCCAAAAGGCGTAAGGTCGATGCTTCATCAAAACAGACATACAAGTGCAGCTCGGCTCGGGATGTCCAGCGGGTGCTAAAAGCACAAAGTGAGGCGGGACTTATTGAAGGTGTGTCGCGCCCGTGCCCTCTCGGTAGCACTAGAGCTCACCACGCAAAAAGGCTTGACCGCTCTACGAAACCAATTCACTGTCAAAACGAGCGAATCGTCCGTCCCGGTCAACGATGAGAGGCTGCTGCTCGCAAAGGAATGGCTGGAGGCAGACCCCGGAGCGCAGGAGCTGCTGAGCATATGGGAAACTGCAAATGCTGTATGTCATGGCAAAGTTTCTATAAGCTGATGTATCTCACTCCATGCATAGCGTCAAACGGCTTTGCTTGCGGCCGTGGTGGGAGTGTTTGCAGCGCTCCTGACCCTGCTTTCCTCCCATTACACCTATCATACCTACGCGCAGCCCATCCTGCGTGTCTTGCTCTCCCAGCAATGGGCGCACCACCTCAATCTGTATCTAGCTGGACAACACACCGAATTAATCCTCGTCACCTTGAAGCTGTTCAACAGCATGTCAAACTTTGCCGGAGGGCGTGAGCGCAAAGCAGTACTGGATGCATTTGCCTGGGAGATGAAGGTACTTGTTTCCACACGATTGGTCTACATGAGCTGGTGCCGATATTTTCTGTAATATCAGTCACTTCCAAAGCTTTTGCAAATGAGGCGCAAGTCCAAAGGCGGCAAAGACGCTGACATGCTACAACGACCAGGCGAGTTCATACTCCATCCAAGGTTGCGGCTACATTCTCATCGACATTTCAGATATCAGAACGCTCTACATCCTACTTGTCCTTTCGTTCCTTGATACAACAACACCGTCTTCGGTGAAAGGCGCCTTTTTCGAGCAACATCGCGATGCCTTCACTATCATCTTCAAAGGCCTCTGGCAGGATCCGTACTCCGTCATCAGGCGGGTTCTCGAAGTCTGCTGGGCGGGCCTCTGGTCCGACGCGAAGCTCAAGCGGACGTTGAAGATCCAAGTCTTCAGTGAAGCCACGCTGTCTCAGGTCCGTGCTTCTTTCGACCTTGCCGAGCTGTATGCTAACATCTATGTAGCTGCTGCGCTTGTATGAACGCAACGTGCGGGAGGGTAGTGACGCTGAGTCCATCCCCGCTGACGTAGTCCACCATTTCCTCCTTGCATTGTGCAGCCATCCTGGTGTAGGACTCTGCTTCCATGATCGCGGATGGTATCCGCGAGAGACCGACCTGGATCAGAAAGCAGTCGCAGATGTCGAGGGACGAACTGACGGAGAGAGCACGCAAAAGGGGGGCAAGATATACAACAAGATTCTAGCGAACGTTGTAAAGACGCTCAAAGTAAACGAGGATCCGCGCCAGCAGGAGCTCGCCTTGAAAATTCTTGCAGCTTGTCCGGAGCTCGTCTCAGGGTACGTTTACACCGATGTTAGCTTTACGCGCTTTCCTGCTCACACCATCGATTTACAGATACTGGTCCTCCGCCGGCCTCGCTCTCGAGCCTCGTCTCTCCTCTAAATGGCTGGCAAACATAGCCTTCTTCGGCTCCGTCGTCGCGCTCCCCGTTCCTACCTCATCCTTCTTCCTCCCCGAGAGCGGCAGCAGCAGCTCGTCGCTCTACCAGCCGACTCCGCCCCCACTTTCCGCCATCATTGAAAACATCCTCCCCACGGCCCAGATCAAGATCCACCTCTCCCGCGGGCTGCAGGCGTCCTCGCCGCTCGTGCAGCACGCTTCCGCGCTGGCGCTCGCCAAGTGTCTGCTGAAGTACGAGCAAGTCGTACGTGCGTTCCAAGAGGTCGAACGTGCTCTGGAAGAAGATGAGGATGAAGGCCTCTGGGCCCGCCGTCGACGCGAAGTCGAGCGCGAGGTGCGCAAGCGTGTGCCCGACTTCCAAGTCGTCGTCGGCTTCTCGCAACGTTTGAACGACGTTGGCCTGCCAGCAACAGATCCGCAGGCGAAGGAGAAGACAAAAGAAAAAGAGAAGCAGAAGGAGCGTGCGCCAAACCCCACGCGCACCGCACTCCTCACGGAGAGCGCGCACCGTCTGCTGTGGCTCTACCACCGCTTGCTGCCGTCTGTCGTAGCTGAGGCTCGATTCGATGCTGGGAAGCTGTTGCAGGCCATCGAGGAGATGCTTCTCCACACGTCCTCCGGCAGCCCTACAGCGGGGCTGGATACATTGCGCCAGCTGCATGTCCTCCGACTCCTCAGAGAGAGCGAACACTTCACATGGTCTGGCAAATCTGGTATGTCCCTACGTATCACCCGCTCCCTCCTCTGCATATCGCTCATGCAGCCGTATCGCAGGCTCAAAACACAGCAACTTTCACATTATGCTCAAAGCATACGTAATAACTCCCGTTCCTGCCGTCCGAACCGCAATAGTCGCCCTCCTGCGGCACATCCTCTCCGCAGGCGTGCTCTTCCAGCACGATGCCGACGAGATCGCGCTCTGGCTCGACGCGCTCCCGCTCACGCGTCGCGCGCCCGGCGCCCACGCACCCGACGGTGCGCCGCTCACAGACGAGGCGGACGGCGTGATCACGTTCCTGGACGACTGCGTGCAGCGCTGCGTCAAGACCCCGTATAAGTACGTTGAGGAGTTGCAAGCCGTGCAGCGCGAGGGAGCTACGGGCGCATCGATCGGCGAGCGGCCGGAGGTGTTCCCTAGTCCGCTGCTGGCGACAGTTTTCGAGCAGCTCGGTGCGAAGCTGAAGGGGAATATACTGTCGCCGTCGGACGCGCTTGCCTTATTTGCGTTCGTGCGGAAGCTCGTGCTTCGCATTACGAGCAAGAGCATCGATCTCGATTTGCCGCGTGCATTTGCGGAGAAGCTGGCAGCGTTTACGGATGGACAGGAACTGTTCTCGCAGTACCCGACCATGGAAGGGGCGATCCGGCGCGAGGTATCGCTACTGAGCGACCAGCTAGCACAGTTTCAAGACCCACAAGAGCCCATGGACCAAGGCACTACGCCTGCCGTACACGAATTTTTGACCCAGATTGAAGATCTCGATGACCGTAAGTCGATTTACGACCTTTCAGGGCAACTAGCTCAATGGGATCATAGCTGCTTCAGAGATGGAGGGGCAGACCTCCGCCTATGAGCTCGTCGACTGGCTTCGTTTGATCGGCCCGCGACTGCATTCCTCAGAGCTCGCCCGCCTCGTACTGGCGACGGAGAAATTCCACGCACCTGCGCTCAAAGAGCTGCTCCAGTATCTCAACCCGCGCGACGTCTCCCTATGGACAGGGGCCGGCCTCATAATCGAGTCTTCCATACCGGCACATACGTAAGTCCTCCTTCTCGATTACTGGAATAGCCTGTTGACTATCAACCGCAGCCTCGGGTTCGACAATCTGTTCCTTCATTGCACGCATGATCTAGTGAAGGACCAGACATGCCGCGCGACCCTCGTTGAGCGTTTGTTCGCCGCGTCTCCCGACGTCGTCACCCTCAAGCGTGCTATTCGCATGGTTTTGCACCGACTGTCTCGCGCCTTCACGGAGGGAGTCGGTTCAGGCGACTACCTGCATCTCTTAACGGAGATCGTCGATAGACTGAAAGCTTCCACTCCAAGCAGCACCATAAGTGTCGTCATGTTCTGTTTCGAGGCGGACGTATTCAAGCTGTTGTGCTCCCGATCACTCAACGACTCTGTTAGAGAAGGTACGGTAGACAACATACCTGCTAGCTTGCTACTCACACCTTAACCTCGTAGGACTGAGCGCGTTCCTGGTCATATGTGCGGCGACTGACGGAGACGACGTTCAGCAAGTTCTTGCCACTTTCGCCAGCCAGTGGATCTTGACTCTACGCGGGTCCCTAGACAACTCGGACGAAGAGCAGGTACATTCAAAATACTCTGAGGGTACCCAGATCAACTGTACTGAAAGCTCTGTAAATATTAGATCAGCACTGCCCTCCTGTGGTTCAAGTACTCAGGTGTCACAGAAGCTCTCAGCTTTCTGGACTATCTTGCCGATCGCGCTGAGCACTCGAGTTCGGCCGGTGTCCTGGATATCATCGAGCGCGTGCTCGAAGTCACCGCCGACAGCTTCATCCGCTCGCAAGACGCGCTCACGCAGGCTCTCCCTCTGCTTTCCAACCTGCACGCCCTCCTCCCTCAGTCAGCGACGCTCCAATCGCTGCTTGCGTCTGGAACAGAGGGATCTCTGCCCGTCAGCTATGACGGACATCTCCCTGCGCGCTCCTTCTCGGAGTGGAACGTCGCAGCGCTGGTGCCCCTCGCTGCCAAGCGCTGGGCCCTACGCTTGGAACCGGTGCCCCCTCTCTCTGTCGAGTCGTTCATCGCGGCGAGCAACTGGACGGACGCCACCGTGGATATCCTCACCACGCTTGTGTACAGGCACCAGTCGGCCCGGGTCCCCGTCATCGCGTGGCTCGAATCTCCAGACTCCACGAGCTGCAGTGTGGTCCACCTCGTCAAGATCGTCTTCGCGTTGTACGACTCTGCGCGCGAAGGAGACGCTCACCCATCCGGTGAAAGCGACACCTTCGCCACCCACTTCGCTCGCTTGGTGAAAGTTGTCAAGGATGCGCGTCAGTCGCCGGACGTCTGCTCCAAGGCTGCCGCCTCCATTGCTTTCATCGTCCAGACACAGCCTTCAAGTCGACGGAACCTTCTCAAGTTGCTCAGCAAGGAGCTAGGGTTGGTCGCCCCGGAGAAACTCTCACAATACAGCTTGTCCGTCTCAGTCAAGTTGATTGAGACGATCCCCGCGGAGGCTCGAACACTTGCGGAGCACCTCGTTGATGTTGGTCTGAGGTGGGCGGTCAGGCACTTTGCGGACAACGGTGCCAGTACGAGTTCTAGCCATGCCATGTTGTCAAACCTAGGTAATGATGCACACTCTATCTCCTCGCGTACATCTGCTTATACTGTGTATCTGCAGTCACACTCTTGCGAGTCCCGATAGCTCCGAAGAGTCACCTAGCCGAGCCGGTCATCGCAACCGTCATTCAAGACCGCCTGAGCAACACAGATGCAATCTACTTTGCCGGACTCCTCGCAGCATCTACTAATATCAAGGTACGCTCGATTACCATGCCAGTGTAAACGCGGCTTAACACGCACTCGCAGCCTGTCACAGTGAACAAGTACCTCCAGACGATCGTGCAGCATGCACAATTCTACGAGCTCTGTGCTTGGACCCCTTCGGCCATCGAAGTATCTCCCCGTGGCAGCATCATCAACTTCCTACACACACTCTTCCACCTTCACCCGATCAACACCTGCCAGCCGAGTCATATCGAGCCCCTGCGAAGAGCTTACGGCGGCTCACTCGGCGCTGCTGACCGTAAACTTCTCAGCATCTTCCAGCTCTACGAAGCTACCCGAAAGACATCTGTGGCCTCGCTCTTCAGCCAATGGTCGGGCACCACAGACGTCGTGTCGGAGAGCGCGCTCGAGGCACTGCAGGGCCTCGACCCCAGCCGTGTCCTCAAGACTTGCCTCGACTTCCCGGAGTGGCGGAAGCTCGAAGCGGGAGGTATCGAAGACGTGCCTGCGAGCGAGGGCCTCTACGATCCCGTCTTTGTGCTGCTGCTTTTCACGCAGATGATGACGGACGCTGTACCCTCATCCGCACTCGAGTGGGTGCAGCTGTTCCGGACGAACGTCATCAGCCTGCTCCTCCGCGCTCTCTCTGCAAAGGACGAGCAGCTTCGTGAGATTGCGTGGGCACAGATAGCATCTCTCTATCGTACTCTTGAGGTATGCCGTGTTCATCTCCATCGATTGACCCTCTCTGACCACGGATACGTCCCAGAATGCCGATCTACAAGAGAAGCCTCATGTCATGCACATCATGAACCTCCTCAAAGACTTACGCTCCTCCGCGCCCGCCGAAGACGTACCCCGACTCTCCGCCTACACCACGCTCCTCCTAGCGCACGCCTTCCGCGGCCTCTTCTACCCGTCCAACTTCATCTACCCGCTCACTGCGCGCTTCCTCTTACAACGCCCAACGCTCGACCCCACGGACGTGCCCATGCTCTACGGGATGCTGTACAGCTCCTCGGACGACTGGAAGAAGGAGCGCGCGTGGATCGTGCGGTTCCTGAGCGACGGCATCGTCGAGACCGAGGAGTGGAGGATCCTGAAGAGGAGACACACGTGGGACCTGCTCGCCAGCATGTTTCAGAGCGAAGAGCGAGACAAGACCCTGCGACGCGGTGTGCTGGAAGTGAGAGTCACTCCTTAATTCCCCATGAGTCGTAGTTGACATGGTTATGCAGGTGCTCGCAAACATCACCTGCAACGCACGCGCGACAACGTCTCTGCTACTCCGTCATGCGCTGCTTTCTTGGGTTGAGATGCAGCTACCGGACATGCGCGGAGAAGAGGCCATCGCGTGGGCGCGCATTCTGGAGAATGTCCTTGCCGTCGGGTACTCGAGTAAAGTCGAGACTGCCACGATCGGCGAGTGGCGGGCTATCGCGAGCCGCTGTGTGCGCACGATCTTGCATCACCCTAGTACGTCCTTGAGTTCATATTATCCCAAGTAAATGCTCATGAAACTGCCACCTGTTCTGTAGCGTGCTCCTTGAGCGTTTTCTTGGCTTTGGTCCCTGTCATCCTCCGACTCGCTCTCTTGCCTGGGCAATCGTCGCCTCATACTCCTGCGCTACTAGCGCGAGGCCTACATTGGCTCGAACAGTTGGAAGCAGAAGTTGCGATCCCCACTTTGGGACAGCTCTCTGCACCGTTGGAGAGTCGGGACAAGATGGCTTCCGTGAAGCTTCACCACTCACAACACCTCTTTGACGCACCCCCGACACCGACAATCGAGGCGTGGGGAAGCTGCGTAGAGTGTCTCTGGAGAGTATCCATGACTCTGCCGACGAAGACAGTCGAGTGGGATGCGCTCTCGAGCCGTCTCCTCGTCTGGCGTGCCATTGCTGGCGAGTCGCGGACCAGGATGGGAGAGTGGGCCAGGCGAGAGATGCTGGAGCACTTGAGGGCGGCGGAATAGGTAGCTGTACTGAACGTTGTGGAAGGTCATGCGGTGTATCCGTAGTCATGTATTATGCTCGAGTACAATCTCCATCTCTGCCATCCCGCTATCGGGCTCTACGCGTGAAGATGTAAAAACGTCTCCGCCCGCGGCTAATGAGTCGATGAGCATCGCCAGACGCGACGTCGTAAGATTTGGCTCTTGCTGTAAACACACGTCAGTGATACGCGCATAGAGACATGAGAAGGGTAAACGTACTTTGCGAATTTCCTCAAGGTCCTCCTTGAAGCCATCTGCGACTGACGCCATCCAGAACTTCCTGAAGCGCTCCTTCAGAACCTGCTCATTCTGCTTCTCCTCGTCTGCCGCTCCTTTACCGGGCAAGAAGGATGGAACAGTTGTAGGAGGGGGTGTGGGTGACGCCGGTCGTCGTGCAGGTTTTGAGGAAGTAGGTGCCGAAGCCTGACCGGCTTTTGGTGATACCGCTCGCGCGGGCCCAGCATCCGAGTCGGACTCAGAGTCGGATGAAGAAGACGAGGACGACGAGTCGCTCGGCGCTGCTGGCTTTGGTTGTGCTGCCTTTCCGGCCTTCGACTTCACGGAGACGCGTACAACGGTCTGCTTTTGGGATCCATCAGACTCGGAGGACGAGTCGTCGGACGAGGATGATTCGGACGAGGACGAGACGTCGCGGCGCTTTCTTTTGCGGGTACGTTTCCGTGCTGCTGTGGTTTTAGGTCCTGCGGGCGCCATAGGTCAGGGAGGGCGAAGAGGACGGGGCGGGGGACGTCGTGAACGGTGAGGAGGATACATAGCTCGGCGTCCAAGTGCAAAAAGTTTGAGCGCCAGTGCTCCCGAAATTCTCGGACTTCCGCTTGTCCTCCGCCCTCATCTCCTCATCTCGTCCCAGAGCCTCCGCGTCCCCGCGGTTTTTATCGCGACCAAATAAAATCGGGCAGAAGGTGCAATAGCGATGGACAAGGTGGTCGGAATTCTCGGTGGGTGTAGGTCTCTCTCAAAACTTTCACGATGAGGACGGACCATTGACCCCGCGCTAGATTCCAAGTCATATATGTCGCGTTTTATCGCTGAACGTTGATCACCAGGCGGCGGGCAGTTGGGTCGCATGCTAGCCGCCTCTGCGGCACTACTCAATATCGACGTCGTTGTGTTGGATGTAGGAGAGCACACGCCTTCAAAGCAGGTCATTGCCCCGCGTGCTCCCCACCTAACACACATCGACGGCTCTTTCACGGACCCGGCGAAGATTCGCAAACTTGCGGCCAAGGTGGACGTGCTCACGGTGGAGATCGAGCATGTTGATGTCAGCGTGCTGGAAGAGATCGAGAGCCAGGTCCCCCTCGGCGTTCACCCTAGCCCGTCTACCATCAAGACCATCCAGGACAAGTTCGTACAGAAGCAGCACCTGCATGCGTCTGGCTGCCCTATCTCGGACTTCCTTCCTGTGGAGTCCACAGTCGAGGCCGTGCATGCTGCCGCAGACCGCCTGGGGCTTCCTCTGATGCTCAAGAGCCGGACGCTCGCATACGATGGCAGAGGCAACTTCGTCATCCGCGAGCTCTCCCAGGCCCAGGAAGCCATCACCGCCCTGGGAGGTAGACCCCTCTATGCCGAGAAGTGGGTTCCCTTTGTCAAAGAGATCGCCGTCATGGTGGTACGCTCGAGGTCCGGAGAGGTCCTCTCGTACCCTGTGGTCGAGACCATCCACAAGGAAAACATCTGCCACCTAGTGTTTGCCCCATTGCGCAGCCGCGATCCCTCCATCTCAGAGCGGGCACGCACCGTCGCAGAAAACGCCGTCAAGAAGCTGGAAGGCGCAGGCGTATTCGGTGTGGAGATGTTCCTTATGGCGGACGGTCAGTTTCCTGTTATGCTACATCGCATGAGGGCCGTGGCTGATATCTCTGCAGGATCTGTGTACCTGAACGAGATCGCGCCAAGGCCACATAACTCTGGTCATTATACCATCGAGGCCTGCGAAACCTCTCAATACGAGAACCACCTCCGCGCTATCCTCTCCCTCCCGCTGGGTTCCCCCGCTCTCAAGGTCCCCTCCGCGTGCATGCTCAACATCCTCGGCGCCTCCACCTCTATGGACGAAATCCGCTCTTTTGCACAGCTCTCACTCACAATCCCCGGCGCACGCGTGCACCTCTACGGCAAGTCCGAATGCCGCAAAGGCCGCAAGATGGGGCACATCACCATCGTCGCGGACTCCGACGCGCAGCTCAGCGCGCGCCTGCGCCCGCTGCTCGAGCACCTCCCCGGGGGCCATGACCCGAAGGAGCTCGACCTGTACGCGCCGCTCTTCCCCGCGCGCGGGTTCTCGCATCAGCAACCCGTCGTCGGCGTGATAATGGGCTCAGACTCAGACCTGCCCACGATGCTCCCTGCTGCTGACATCCTGAACCACTTCAAGATCCCGTACGAGCTGACCATCGTGTCTGCGCATCGCACACCCGACAGACTTGTGGAGTACGCGCGCTCCGCTGCATCGAGAGGACTGAGGGTTGTCATCGCTGGTGCCGGCGGTGCCGCACATCTCCCAGGGATGGTCGCCGCTATGACCGCGCTCCCTGTTATCGGTGTCCCGGTAAAAGGCAGCTCGCTTGATGGTGTCGACTCGCTGCACAGTATTGTACAGATGCCTGTGCGTATCTTGCACGCACCATTTGACGCTTAGCAGCTGACTTTGTATCCTAGCGCGGCATCCCCGTCGCTACTGTGGCGATCAACAACGGTACGAATGCAGGCCTGCTGGCGGTTCGCATACTGGCTGCGGGCCAGCCAGACCTCGTCGCCGCTATGGACGACTACCTGAAGGCCCTAGAAAAGGAGGTGCTCGTGAAGGTGGATAAAATCTCCGAGATCGGTTGGGATGCGTACGAGGCCGCAAAGAAGGCACGGAGCGGTTAGAACAGAGAGGGGGATGGACATGGTGAAGAGCAAAGTATGTTGTATCATTGTAGAATTGTATCATTGCTATTCTCCGTAGTTGTTGCTGCTGAACCTTTCAGGCCTGAGCACATCATCATCGACTGGCAGCGGTATATGACTGATATATATGGTACATCCACTCATAGGAAGTAGCTAATGCGCCTAGAGCCTGCACACCATGCGCAGACTAGACACAAACCCAAGAAGCCATTGAGGCTAGAACGTCCCAGGTACGTCGCATATGTTGCCTCTAGACGTAGCACAGCTCACATTCGATGACAGCAATTATGTGATCATAGATCCCAACGTGAAAGATGTCCGTAGCGTGTATACGAGGCGTTCGTACGTAAGCCCGAGAGCATGCGTAAAGTCCATGATGAATGTCCAAGTGCGAAGTCCGTGCGTGTACAGTATTCAAGTCCATGAGCAAGCAAAACGCGAACGCAGGATGTTATCCACCGATGCATCCTATCACCCAGTCGACCGTCAGCACCACCTCTACTCCCAAAGGAAACCAAACACGAACCTCAGAGTCCGCACTGGGACGCATCGACCTGAGTCGCCTCCGCATCGATCCTCCCCAAGAACACCGCTTGGCCGTTTGTCAGCGTGTTCATCGCCGCGAGCGCGAGGTTGAAGCCCTCGTCCGCATGGTCCACCGCAAGCACGTTAATGCTCCGGCCCTCGTACGTCAGCTGCCAGCACGAGCCGCAGTTGGGCGAGTTCCACGACACGACCGCCGCGGCGCCGGCGACGTTCGGGAAGTGCGGGAGCGAGCCGAGCGTCGTGAAGCCCTTCGTCTGCAGCCCGTTGGGCCCGTCCGAGCACGCGGTCACGCCGAGGTCCTGGCCCGCGTTGTCGTACGTCTGGTCGTACGACACCGTGATCGCGAGCGCGTTCGAGACGAGCGCAGTGAGTGCGAGGGCGAGGGTGGTGAACTGCATGGCGGAAGCGTAAAAGGAAGAGGAAGACGTAGAAAGGTCGTGGAGGATGTGCACGTGGGTGTGAACGCGAGTGAGGAACTGTTCGCTGCTGCTGACCTCTTCTCTGAAGGCTGACTTTTATACTGGGCTGACTGCACGCCCCGGACCAGGCATCCCTGTGTTCGAAGGGGTGCGTACGCCGGAGCGGGCACGGGCACGGGCATGAACAGCGTTCGGCAACTGCGAAGCGCGACAGGTTAACGTACTACGGCTATGAATGCAAGAGTAGCTTGCCGGCGGCGCTGCCGACTGCGCGCGGTGCGCGAGGATGTTAAAATGCTCATAGCTCTTGGCAACGCGGAGACTGGTGAGTATTGTCTCCTTCATGCAGGTGTCGTGTTTCAACTCAGCAGTTGGGCTGTCTCAAAGACCTCCGAAGACGCTACGACGGTTTTGTTTGCTTCCATGTATTCAGATATGTCTGGAACCTGATCATACGACCCTTGTTGTAATCTCGCGGGTATTCACGCCGATATATATGCACATAGCCTCGCTGATGTGCTTGCGTGCGGGCTTGGACGCATTGCATTCTTACCTGGCGAACGCAGTGCTATATCGGTGAAGCGGTGGGCTACGGTGGGCTGCGTAAGCCTTCAAGCTTCAGGACTTGCAGCTACCATAACTTGTAGCCGTTCTAACACTAACATTGAAGGTATACGTATTGAGAGCAAGAACAAGGGTATCGGCGTTGCAGACATGCCACAATCAGAAAACATGAGTATAGGCGCGGTCTAGCATTACCATGACCATAGATCACTGCGAAAGCGTAGCATAGAAGTCATAACGAGCAAGAGGGCCACCCGTCACCACATACTGAACGGGCGCAAGGGCGTAGTCGAAAGGACATGGCATAGGAGGCTGCAGAGGAAGGCCCTCACTTGAAGAGGAAGAAGCTCGGCGGACAGCAAACCCAAAGTTGAAAAGGGAGGGCAAGCCGCTTGCGAGCAACGGTGGGATGCACGGGAAGACGAGGAAAATAGGACACCGCCGATATGCAAACACGAGCGCAACTACAGACAACTACGTAGGATAGGTACTAACGGGGACGATGCGAGCGAACAGAGCGAACAAACAACGGCGACGAACGTACAGTACCATACAGCACGGGCACCAACACGGCATGCCCGCGCGGCATGCCCTCCGCGACCTGCAGCTCGAGCTTCCATGCCTCAGCTCCTACCGTCACTCAGGCCTTACGAGCCCTCAGACGGCCGGGGGGCGTCGGATGGCGGCGCGTCGCCGTTCATTCGCCCGGGAGGGCCGCCGCGGGTCAGGCCGGCCGATGCGAACCCGCGGGCAGCAAATCCGCCTCGGCCACGTCCACCACGCCCACTGAAGGAGCCGCGGGGTCCGGTCTCAGAAGCGCGCGACTCCTTATCGGTCGCCTGCTTCAATTCTGGGATTGAGTCGTTGAGTGTCTGGATGATGATTGGTTAGCGCCCCGCAACAGCATCGCTGTTCAGCAATCACAACTTACTTCGCCCTGCTTGGCTAACCCGGATTTCATGGCGTCTTCATCGCCGAACTCGACGTAGCACATCTTCAAGTTGCGTCCAGCAAAGTTCTGGGGGTAGCTGACGCGAATGATCTGCAATAAGCAAATAAGCAATCATCCCCCTTACGATAGCCGCGGTCACTCACCCCCGAACCCGCATCGCCGAAGAAGTCCTTGACCTCGGTCTCGTTCGCAGGATTGGGCATGCGCATAAAGATGGTCCACGGGTTACGCGCGGGTCTTCTGCTCGTCGGTGTCCGCGCGCCGGTGCTCTCCGTCGCAGGAGAGGTCACGCCGTCCTCCGGGCCCCTTAGGTCCATGCCAGGAGGTCCCGCCGTCGATACCTCCGGCGTAGCCTTGCCAGACTTGGGAGCCTGCGGTGGCGGGCTGCTCAAGTCTACCTCCGTCCTCGGCTGCGCGGGCGACGCAGTGCCGCTGCCCGACCCGCCTTCCTTTGCTGCAGCCGCAGCCTCCCGCTTCCTCTCCTTCTTCCGCTCCCGCTTTGCGCGCTCGCGCTCGGCCTTGTCTGCTGCGGCCTGTGCATCTTGCGCGCCATTGAGCTTGGGCGTCTCACGGCCCGACGTGGCCGACACGGGCGGAGGCGTCGCGGGTTTCGACTTGGAACCAGTCAAGTGTGGCGGCAGAGGCTTCTCGGCCCCGGCGGGCGTCGCGTTCTTGGGCGTAGACGCCCCACCAGTGCCCGGAACGCCGCTTTGTACTTGTACGGGCAGGCCTGAGGTCGCGGAGCTGGGAGTCGCAGCCACCGTCGACGGCGTCACCGACCGACGGTACGCGTAGTTGAAGCCTGATGACTTGTTTAGTACACGGTAGTCGAGATTAAAGATGAACTTACCTTGACTCTTGAGCTCTGCGCTGACGCGGCCATCCTTGATATCGAGCACGAGCGCTCCATAAGCAGCGTCGCAAAGGTTCCAGTTCCAGCAGTTTTTCCACGCCGGTTCCTCAGCAAACGGCTGACCAGCAGGACCAGGCTGGTTGGGCGGTGGCGGTATCCGCTCGACAACAGAGAGAGCCTTATCCAGGAGGACGCGTTGGTGCTCATCGATGACCGCGTCGACTTGCGTCTTGACGCTTTCCCAGACCTTGTCGAATGCCTCCTTGCCGGCGACCAATTTGTGGCGTAGCCCTTCGAAGTCAGATTGGACGCTGAACTCGTTGTATGAAGAAGCGTAGCGGAAGTGCAGGCCCGCGGATACGCTCAGATCCGCTTTGAGTACGAGGCCCAGCTGGTTGATTATACCCTCGCGGCCCGGACTTGCGTGCGTGACGAGCAGACGCGTCTCGGTCGGATCGAAGACCCTTTGTGCGGTGTCGACGAGCTCACCGATTTGCAGGGCCGTCGTCCACATAGTGCCCTGCCCACCGGCGATTGTCGCGCTGCCGTCCCCATTATCGAACATCTTGTGTGGCACAAGCGCGCCACCGAGCCCAAGCAAGCGCAGCTTCACGCCGCCGAGGTCGAGGCAGCGCGTAGTCGCCTCGTCAAGTATGTGCAGGTTCTCGATATCGTATTGGCCCGCGCGGAACTTCTCAAGGACGATGACGTCCTCACACGCGCCCCAGACGGTGTAGACGGGCACCTGGAGCTTGATTTGGCCGGAAAGAAGCAAAGGGAACTCGGACAAAAGGTTGATGGTGACAGTGGACCGAATGGCGGAAGGAGGGTTCTCCGGAGCAAGTAGGTGGTTTCTCTGCGCGGTTGGAATGAGCGGAGAGTACATGGTGAGGTGGCGCAGTGTCCGGTCATTTATCCTGTCGAGACTGGAGGCCTCTGCCGCAGCATCAGCACGATGAACATGCAAGAGTACGCGACGGACGCACCGAAGAAGCCAAAGTCGCCTGTGTGAATGATTGCAGATGCATTCGCTTCCCTTGCGAGGTCATTGAGTGCAGAAAGGCGGCCACGGATGTCTGCAATGCAGAGGATTCTGCCTTGCGCGGTATCGAAGACTTTTGTCTGGGTATTTACTTGGTACTGCGGCTTGGGGTTTGGGGAAGCCGTGGGACGGGTGGACGTAGAGGCCGGGCGCGAAAGGGACTGCATTTTGAGGAGGAAGGGGGGGAGGGGGATGAGTACGACGGCGGAGAGGACGCGGACGCGGAGCTCGCTGAGCGCACGACGTCGACGCAAGGCTCAGTGTGACATCAAAATTTAGTAACACTTCCTTATTTGGTCGCTTTATCCACGCAAGCCCTAACCTAGGGCTCAATATTAATTAGATCCACCTATGCAAAGTGCCGGATTTGGCGATCCTCTACATCTGACATCGGGGAGGGCGGCGAGTTGGACTCGAATGGGACGGAACCTGGCGGACATTCCGCTGTATCAACCAAGACTAGAGAGAAAACATACGTGAAATCGACGTTTGTCATATCGCAGTACACTGACAAAGGTCAAACGTGGCCGACGGGCAACGTTGTATTGCGCGATGCGGAGCGGCCCGTACGGTTCAGGGCACGCAGGCCGACAGTGTGGCCAACTCCCTCTTATCATCATACCACGATGTGCTAGAGCTCGCCTCTCTGCTTGCTACTGTGGCATCCTACAACTTAGCGCAATCTCCGGCGAGGTCTTCCCAGGACCTGTCGCAACACCGTTTCGAACGTCGCTCTCTGTTCTCATGACCACCGACACTCATGGCGGCCAAAGTACAGCTCCCGCAAGACAACACGGGCTCATCTGTGCTCTCCCAGATGCCTCCATCGGTATCTCTGGCCTCATCCATCCTCGCGTCCACCATTTCCCTCCCAGAGAGTCCGCTCATCGTATACCACATCTTCGCATGCCCGCCCGCCACACCTGACTCTCTCGACCATCTGGACCTCGCCCGCCGGAAGGTGCTGCACTCGAACAAGAGCCAGGCTTTCCCGGAGTCTCTCCTACCAATAGTGCATGTTACAAGGGACGTATGTGCCCTGTATGTCTTCGCACTCGGGTCAATTCACCGAACTTGCGACGCCCATGACACCCTCGCCAAACTAGAGTTGGACAACCTGATCTGTGAGTGCAAACCCTTTCTCATGCTGCGCCTTTTCCGCACAGGTTCTCCCGACGGAGATACTTCATAGTGCTTGAAGTCGATTATAAGGCACCTCCAACTCACTTATGACGCCATACCTCGCCGTTCATAAATGTTCACAAGCGGGACGCTCATAATTTCCATGCACTCATTGCGCTTTATTCACAGTGACGGAATCTTCTTCATTTACTCCCGCTGCCATCTATCCCTGTTCTGCCACATGTGCCTCTCAAAGTTCACCCTGCGCTCGCTGTTTAGAGCAAACTCTCCCCCCGCCTTCCAGCTCTCCATCCCAACTACTACCTAGGATCTCCTTGCGTCTACCATTCTCCCTTTTCCTCCGCGCTACTCGTGATAGGCTCATTGACGATGTCGCCGAAGCGTCGAAGTTGCATCCCAATGGCCGTTCCGTCACTCGGCTGAAGAGCGGCTTCCTTCTCGGCGCTGTCCCCTCGTCTTCGGAATGGGGCTCCGGCTGGGAGAGTCATGCGCACAGCCGTCCGCTTATACACTGCGACTTGCAAATCCATATAGCTTTCTCGGCCTCGACGCCTACACTGGCAAGGCTCATCGTTCACCCGGTAATGCGGCCGACGTACTACCTTCCTCTAGGAATCGCGCTCCCTCTTCCGGCAGGCACTCCAGTCATATTACTTCCCCATGGCGTTCCTGCGTATTACCTCAACACCTACACCGGTCCTACGGGTGCGCTACTAGCGCAATTCGATGATGCCTTACTTGGATTAGGCGTCGGAAACTGGAAGAGCGCTACCCCGTGTAGCGGTTCTGCAGGGAACAGTTCCCGGTCACATCGCAGCTCATCCCGCCAAGACAGACCGATCTTCGTCATTGCGTGGCTCGCAGTGCAGAACAAGCAAGGGGAGGACAAGGGAATGCCTGTGGTTTGGCCAGCCTCACTATGCGTCTCTTACCATGCCAGCTCTCCCTCTCCACACGCCCGCTCTCCGCTGCCCTATATTCCGGAGCTGCCCGCGCAACTGCAGTCATCCCCTCCGCCGCCCATGTCTGCTGTTCCCACGTCGCTCTCCTTTGCTATGGCTACCTCCTCCTCAATCGACATCCCCGCTAGATCGTCGACGCCGCAATCCCAAGGTCCCGGATCATCAAACATCGAACGAGAACGCCTGTCGATATCCTTCCAGCGGCGTCCAAGTTTCTTACGGTCCTCACCTACCAGCGACTCATTGCGAGCGTTCCGCTCCTTGACTCTCGCCCGAAGGCCTTATGGCCGTCAGATGAAGAAGGTGGCTGCGGAAGTTAGCGGGTATGTCGAGTCAGTCGTCAGGGAACGCGAGCTTGTGCGAGCGCAGCTCCGACGGGGGAAGCAGGAGAAGGAGCAGCAGGAACAGGAAGCAGCTCAACGTGCGAGGCTCGCCGGTATACAGCCACGACAAACAACGGAGCCGCCTACCCCCGCACTGGTACAGCGAGAGCCAGTCGAGACGGCACAAGTCAACGCTGCCGTCACACCGCCGGATTCTGCGGAGCCAGCGGTCCAAGAGGAACCCGTTGAGCCAGAATCACACTCAACCGGATCTGACCATTCTGGTGATTCGTTGTTTTCTCCTCCCGACGCGCCCATCGATCTTCCGTCTACGGAGGACGAGGCCCCAGCAGCCCCCGAGCCGGCCCAGGAGGCCACCGCACCCCCTGCCGGCGAAGAAATAGTTCTAGCCCTACCCGTGAAGTCGGAGGCCGAACCGTCTTCTATGGCGTTTGACCCTTTCAACGGCTTCGACGGCACCTGGGGACAGCAATCCACCGGGTACATGGATACGAACATGTACGACATGGACTTCAGCATGAACATAGATCCGCTCGGTGGTGGCCGTACCAGTGGCGTAGGCGGGGGCAGCAGCAGCTTCGATATGGACGACGGGTTCGGAGTGTTCACGGAGGACGACTTTGACTTCTTCGACGCTCCGAGCGCGCAGCGCGGTGCTCCATCCGCACATTCGATGGTCGTGGACACTGGCTCAGGTCTCACGCCCGCAGCCGGTCCACCGCCCCTCGGGCTGACCCCACTGGTGGCGGTAGACGGACCTCTGTCGGGGCCTGGTCCCCCGTCCGCTAGCATGAATCACTCATCGCCGTGGACAGCGCATCTCGGGGACCCGTTCACCCCGCGAACTCATGGCGACATGCACGGTATGATGGACAGCTCCGTTCCCCCCGACTTACTCCCCCCATCACCAACACGGACGCCATCGTCGTACTCTGCCCCCGCCACGCCCTCGGTGCAGCTCTCTGACCCGTATAAGGGACACGATGCGCGCAAGTCAAGCATCTCGTCCCTCGGGTCCAGCACGTTCGATTCCATCCCATTTGCGTCGAGCCACCGAGAGGCGGACGGGAAGTATGCCGTCGGGAAGTTCGCGCTGCCCTCGCCGCCTGCGGAGCTAGACCGTCCGGAAATAATGTTGGCAAGCGCCACGGGCCCTCCATCCCTCGCTGGATGGAAGTACAGGTATAGCGTGGTCACCGATCCCAGGATAGGCGTCGTCCGGAAGCTCATCGGGGTGAAGCGCAAGGTCCAGTCGCAGGGAGTGCGTGACCAGCGCCGATCGTCGGCATGGGACTTCTACCGCGAGCCAGAGGAGTGGCAGAGCAGCTCTCCACCATCGGCGGCGGTCGACTCGGAGGAGTCGGAGGACGATGACGAACCGTGGGTAGAAGAGGAGGAGACGACGACCTCTGTCGCGCCGCGCCCATCGACGCCTCCACCGTCGTACCTTCCCTTGGGTCCCACGCTACTTCAAACGCATTTCCACCATGCGCATCTACTACCTCTGTGCACGACCCTTCGGCCGCCCGGGACCGCTGCCTCAAGCCCGCCCGGCCACGCACCAATAATCTCTGTGCCCACGCCAGTATCGCCTGCTGCGATTCTCGGCGCGGCGTCAGAGAAGTCGAAATCCTTGGAGGCGGCAGCGCAGATATTGGTGCGGGAGGTGGTCGAGAACCCAGTGTGGGCTGAGGCATGGCGAGCGAACGCGTCACTCTCGTTGACCCCGCCGACCCTTCCTGCAAAGCTGTGGCAAGCCGATGCAAGGTTCATTAGCAAATTGCTTGGCGATGGGAGGAATGCACACTCCTCCGCTGGGATACAAGACGTGTTTGGAGGTGAGGGAAACCTACTCACAAGTGGGATTGGAGCTGATGATCCCAAACAACAGTGGTGTCAGATGAGCAGTCCGCTGTCTCTCTACGAAATCTCGAACCGCCCTTGCTCGCTGTGGGGAAGGACGAGACGGTCGTACAACTGTCTTCAACGTCACTTCGCTTTTGGGAGAAGCTTGGGTTGACTCCTCGTGCCGGTCCGAAGGATGTGACAGCCTTCGTCTTCTACGAAGGTGCTGACGAGGAACGTGAGACTGAACTCGAGAGTTGGCTGGACAAAGTGTCGACCGCATATGCAGTAGGTGGTGTGCACGTCTGATTAGGAATGTTGCTAAATGATTGACAGGCTAAGAACTTCGGTTCACATGTTGCCGGGATTTCCAGCCATTGTACGAAGCCGGGATTGGTGCCTACACGGTTCGATACCCTCCGCAAGACCCTCAGTACGTCCTTTTACAAGCCGCCACACACTCTTTTGTGCTGAAACATGATTGTTCTCCTAGTGAGCTTCGTTTCGACGATCCCTACACGGCATCCATACCTGGTATTCTACATCGCCACGCCATCCCACATCATCTCGCCTTCGTCAACGGTCCTTCGCCAGATCCTCTCGGCGGTGCGACGGTTCAGAGCGCAGTCTGCCGGGGATATTCTGATCCACTTCGTGCCCGAGTCACTCATCGAAGGCATACATACTCACCCGGCCTCTAATCTCGGTGGCTTGGATGACTTCGTCTGCAGTGTCTACGATCGCATTCTGGTCCCTGTCACTCGTGCGATGTCGCGCGAGTTCTTTGCGCGGAGCGCTGTGATGACAGGCTACTTTGAGGCCCCAGCCTACGCTCTGATCTGCACGGCTGGTAACAAGTCTCGCTCGGAACCTCTCCCGCCTCAGGTATCGTTTGCGCTGGAGTCATCCGTCTCTTCACTGGACGTCATGAACCGACACATGCTACTACACGTCGGCTACCAGGTCTCGAGCTGCGGTCGCTGGATACTCGCCGCCTGCATCGACGCGGCAGGCGAGGCGCACGAAATCAAAGCTTTCCTGACGCCCGACGACAACGTTGAGAGCTTCCTAGTCAGCCACGTCTGGGGCTTCGTGCACGACTTTGCCAGGCGCGCGAACATCGAATGGCGGATTGTGATCACCAAGCTGGGAATTATGTCCCATTCGGAAGTCAGCGGTGAGTCTTCTTCCTGGCATTCGTGAGGGCGAACATGACCTGATTACACTCGGTTCTCCAGCCTGGGTATCGCACCTCGATTCTAAGGTGTCTATGTCTTCCGAAATTCCTCCAATACATGTCACGCTCCTCGCAGTCGATAACGAGAACCCCTGGACTTTCCTCGCCCCCTCAGATGTCGGTCCCCTCGATATCATCCGGCGCAACTCAGCACCCGCTGTGCCGACCAGATCGTCAATTCGAACCTCCCATACCGTCTTTTCCGATGCATCCTACGCAACCTACTCCCTCTCGCCTCCGCAGGGCTTGGCTATGCATCCAAGCTATGTCGTCGAGCGATCGACGAAATGCATCCCTCCTATGGTCACCCCCGGCTCCTCCGACCTCCCCTATATCCCTGACCTCGACGACGAAACGGACACCGCCCCACCACAACACCCCGCTACCGATGCTCTGCGAGTACCCGGCTGGAGCGCGGTCGTATGTGCGCCCTCCACGGCGGACCACTCTTCTGTCTCCACCATGCGTGTCTTCCAGCTGTGCGTCACGCGCTCCTTGCGGTCGACGTACGAGATCTCCAAGAAGAACGCGGCGGTCACGCCCTCGCAGATCCACAGCGAGCACATGGACGACATCGTCCGCAACTTCTACGACCTCTCTCTCCTCGCGCGGGTACGCTGGAAGCTGCGCGCAGACCCTGCGCTGCCGTTCCACCTCGCCGCGCTGGAGGTCATGCGTGCCGCCCTCAGCGGGGGCACCAACGAATCGTAAATGACCGTCTTGTCGCTCTCTTCCCCCTTCGGACACCTTTCGGAAACCTCCCCGTCTCTCCATCCTCCAACCCAGCCTAGCCCGGGCAGTGTACATTAGTTACCAATATCTCGATATAGTCCCCCACCTCACTCATCACCCGCCACCTCGCAATTGCATGCTCCCTGTCATCGCGCATTACCCCCCGCATTGTACCTACTGTAACCTATTCTTAAGTTGCGGCTTCATCGCCGTGTGTAATCTCCTTGCACTGTGTACTATGTAGTATGTAAGTACATAGGCTCCCCCCGCAATGGATCGCTATTTGGTTGAGCCCGGAGGACCGGAGGGCCCAGTCGCGACCTGCGGCGTCTCGAGGGCCCCCCGCTCGATCCCCGGCGCCCCAGACTCCATCGACAGCCTTCACACAAGGATCTGTAGAGCACGGTACGTAAATCCCGGTGCAGCGTGCTTGGAGGGTCTAGGGCGTCCACACAGCGCCCGGACGTTGCACGGCGTATCATGCAGCCCAACCTCTCACGAGACCGCCGCCGTCGTGCCGCATATACTCATTCAGTCGGCGGAGGCCCCTGGAGGGACGCGCCCCATCACGGAGGGTCTTCTGATGCCGACTCTCACGTCAAGCTGGGCAGGTCTGTCTGCGGTTCTACGAGAACGTTCGAGGCACGCGGGCATCGAGGACCTATGTATAGCGTCCTGTGTTGCCGGGATGTTGTCGCCTTGGATGACCACTTTTTGCACGACACTAGCGCCTTCACGACTACTGCAGCTCTGAAATAGTACCACTGAGAACGAACGGGGCAGCAAATGGGTGAGAGCTACCACTTGTGGGTCACGGCACGGGTGCTGATTCTGCCTTGCAAGCTTGTCCTGCATGGCTGTGGAGGACCATCGGCCGACGAATGACGTCGCGTTCTGATCCGCGAGGTCTGCTATACATCCAGACGGTCTTGACATGCCCGCAAAGCGGTCCCATGAGGGGTCGAGGATCCCGGTGCGGACTCTGTATGTCCAAACATTCTACGTTACCGCCGCCCGGCCTCGGTGCGCTTGGTCGGATCCATCGGACGCGTTCTTGTGACCCAGACAGGCCCTGGTCGTCGAACAGGCGGACACTGCTGCCATACGAGTCGACCATCATGGGGGTATAAATACGAGGGTCAGTGTGCCCAACTGACCAGCAGTGACCTCCAGGTCTCGCATACCACACCAGTCGCATCCACACCCACCTCCGCACACTCAACCAACCATCCTCCCCACCGCCATGCAGTTCACCACCCTCATCCTCGCTCTCACCGCGCTCGTCTCGAACGCGCTCGCCATCACGGTCTCGTACGACCAGACGTACGACAACGCGGGCGGCAGCCTGGCCACCGTCGCGTGCTCGGACGGCCCGAACGGGCTGCTCACGAAGGGCTTCAGCACGTTCGGGTCGCTCCCGCACTTCCCCAACATCGGCGGCGCGGCAGCCGTCGCCGGCTGGAACTCGGCGCAGTGCGGCTCGTGCTGGAAGCTCACGTACAACGGGCGGAGCATCAACGTGCTCGCGGTCGACCACACCGACGCCGGGTTCAACATTGCACTCGAGGCGATGAACACGCTCACGAACAACCAGGCGGTGTTCTTGGGCAGGATCGACGCCACGGCCACCCAGGTTGCCGCGTCCCAGTGCGGACTGTGAACGCTCCGAGGTAAGCGTTGGGGTTCTCGTGGATGTTCCGGCTAGGAGACTGACGACTATGATACTTAGTGCAGCACACACTTGAAACGGACTATATACGCACGGCTTACGGACTCTCATGATCATTTGGACGCTTTGTGGACTTCGATGCATCACCACGGACTTGTACCCACCTCTGTAGTCGGTTTCGATAGGCCATGTAGCGTTCGCTATCTTGACGGACTCCTTGTACAATGCATGTAATGTTTCTTGAAACTCTCTAGTGAAGCAGTCAGTTGTAAAGCCCGTGGACGTTACTGGTCGAGAGATGTGGTTTAAGTCCATGACCGGATGCCGGGCCCGAGGGGCGGAAGCTCCGGAGTGCATGTGATTACCCCGCCCCCGCACCAAACTGGGAAGCGCCGAACGCGGGGACAGAGTCCGGGGACGGCTCCTCCTCAACCGTCCCTCGTCCACGACCGATTCTTCTTGCTCTCCGACCACAACCTCCTTCACGACACAGCTGCTCACCATGTTCCGCTCTGCTCTGCGTGCCACAAAACAATCGTCGTCTGCCCTACGGCAGAGTGCGTCTGGAGCGCCGAGGATTGCTGCGCGGTATGACGTCCAGGCAATTCGCGCTGCTGCACTGAAGCTGAATGCACGGCTCCCTTAGGCAGTTCTCTCGCTCGCATGTCGTCTCATCTGAGGCGAAGCCTACATCTCTTGACGCCTTCACGGAGGAAGAGCAGATGCTTCGGGAATCTGGTGCGTTCCTCGTGCGTGTGCACGCACAGCTCGTAGACTAATGTTGCTGCTGGAACAATACAGTCAGGAGATTCGCGGAGGATGTGGTTGGTCCCAAGGTCCGGGAGATGGACGAGAATGAGATGATGGACCCTGCAGTGATCAAAGGTCTCTTCGAGCAGGGGGTACGTTCACCAGCGCAGCTACGCGAGTCTTATGTTATATGTCTGACCCTCCTCATTCTAGCTGATGGGCATTGAGACGAGCGGGGACCATGGCGGCGCAGAGATGTCGTTTACCTCTGCCATCATCGCTATCGAGGAACTCGCACGAGTGGACCCTTCAGTGTCCGTATTGTGCGACGTGCACAACACCCTTGTAAACACGGTTGTCCGCAAATACGGCTCCAAGGAGCAGCAGGACAAGTGGTTACCCAAGCTGTCTGAGTCCTCGGTACGTGTCATTTCACCCCAAAGTCCAGTATAGTCCTAAGTGTCTACTCGCACACAGCTCGGCTCGTTCTGCTTGTCAGAGCCCGCGTCCGGTTCAGACGCATTCGCGCTACAGACCCGCGCGAAGAAGGATGGTGACCACTGGATCCTGAACGGCACGAAGATGTGGATTACCAACTCATACGAGGCGGATTTCTTCCTCATCTTTGCCAACGTATGTCTATGCTCCTTTCCCTCATAGTGAATCAGCGTCAAAACACCAACGTTTCAGATTGACCCGAGCAAGGGCTACAAGGGAATCACCTGCTTCATTGCAACCAAGGACATGGGCATCAAGATCGCGAAGAAGGAACAGAAGCTCGGTATCCGTGCTTCCTCGACGTGTTCGCTCGCCTTCGACGATCTCCGTATACCCGCGGAGAACGTCATCGGTGGCGAGGGCAAGGGCTACAAGATTGCCATCGAAATCCTGAACGAGGGTACGCGCACTCACCCCGTCGGGCCAACGCTCTAGATGCTAATGCGCCGTATAGGACGTATCGGTATCGCAGCACAGATGCTTGGCCTGGCACAAGGTGCATTCGACAAGGCAGTGCCGTACACCTTCCAGCGCTCGCAGTTCGGCAAGCCCGTCGCGACGTTCCAGGGCATGGCGTTCCAGCAGGCAGAGGCAGCCATCGAGCTCGAGGCGGCGCGCCTGCTGACCTACAACGCGGCGCGGCGCAAGGAGGAGGGCCTCGACTTCGTGCGGGAGGCGGCGATCGCCAAGTACTACGCGAGCCAGGTCGCGCAGAAGGTCTCGGGCGCCGCAATCGAGTGGGCCGGCGGCGTCGGGTTCACGCGGGAGACTGGCATCGAGAAGTACTGGCGGGACTCGAAGATCGTAAGTTTACGCGTGTTCTCAATGTTGGTGAGAAATGTTGACATCTCCGGCTCCACAGGGTGCGATCTACGAGGGAACGTCGAACATCCAACTACAGACCATCGCGAAGTTCATCCAAAAGCAATATTCATAACCTGTAGGGACGCGTATGGGTTTTGCCAGAGGATGTACAACAATCTTTTTCTGAATGACACTTGGACCTGGACCTCTCACATCCCAACTGGCGTATCTAGACTAGAAAGCCCATACGAGAGGGGGGGGCTCGCAGAGGCCGATCAAAGTCCCTGCGCGTATCGTGGCGGCCGCATCCATGATTTGAGCGTCTGGGTTTGAGCACAGTGCACACGTATCTGAACGCGGTCACATGGGGCGCGTTCGCTCATCCGGGCCAGCCAGGTGCATCGTGCACCGTGCGCGGCCTGCCCATAGTTATAGCACACACTTGGGGCAGCATGGGATTTGAGAACTCCAAATCAACGCCGCGCACCGCGCACCTATGTACCTTGATTTATGGACCCTGGCACACACTAACTCGCATAACACACAGCAAAGATTTCCGAATCCGGAGGACGGACCACCGTGTACAGCGACGAAACCAAATACAAACTTGAACGAGCGAGAGCGCGATGACGGGTACACGTTCCTATCCGAATGCGAGAGTCCGGGCTGTACACCCACCGAGAGACCGGAGGCCGGAGAATCAAGACGAGGTACGCTACCGATAGCTAGAAGAACAATACTTTCTAGCGGCGTGCGCAGGAATAATGCAGAATCCGTAATAATGTACGTGAGGTGATGGCAGTGCAAGGACAGGGAGGATAAACGAACGACTGGCGGCTCCGCGCTGGGGGAGGGGGCTCTTGGTATTACACGAGCTCGCTGCCCTTCATGCTTTTCAGACTGAACTCCTGCATAGCGTAGGGCAGAGGCGTCAGCAGAGCGACGTAGTAGGAACGGACGAGGAAGGGATATATACGTTCTCCTGCTCGCCCATGTCGTTTGTGACGATGGTCTCTTGGTAGACCTCGACCTTGGGCTGTACGTTTTCCAGGGGTGAAAGTTAGCAATCGGCTCAAAGGCGGCCAGAGGACGGCCAGGGGCGGCGGGCGGCGGGCGGCACTCACCACAGGGGGTGCGACACCGCGGAAGCCGTTGCTGTTGCTCGAGAACTCGAACGAGGGGTACTGCGCCGCGTTCGCCTTGTTGCGAATATGCGAGCGCGCGTTCAAACTGCAAAAGGGGGGAAGATGTCGACACGGCGTCGGTCAGCAACGCCGTCACTCTGTTCCACGAGCGCTCCGCCGAGCAAAGTTTGAGAATTGGGCGTACCTTCCTAGGAACGAGTTCGCGTAGACTGCAAACACGCGCACGGAGCTTCATCAGCTGACTGGCGCCGGGCGAGAACGGATGAGGCACGACTTACGCTTGCCCTGGATCTCGACCAGCCCGAGGAACACCAGACTGTGCGCTTGCGTGGCGTACTGGAATCTGCATCAGATCTCGGAGGTTTACAGTGCCGTTCAGAGCGCGTAAAACTCACCAAGATGACAGACAAGATAGACGCAGAACTGTCAGGCACGTATTCAGCCGTTAGTCGCTCGCACGCAGCAAAAAAAAAATGAACATACGCAGTGATTGCGCCACTATTGACAGCGTACAGCATGATGAGGTTGACCTTGCTGTTTGAGGACCTGCGAGTGTATCCGTCAGCGAGGGCTCCGTCGAGGGAGAGATGCATAAACGCACTTCTGCCAGCTATTCCTACCGCGGGTGAGGTAGAAGGAGAGAGTGAGCGCCACCAGGACGTCCACCAATGCGGCTGCGCCCAGACCGCCGCTAACGGTGACCTGCATGCATAAAATGGTACGATGAGATCCGGCCGGTCATATGAGAAAATATGGACGCACCAGGGATGCCTCGTTGGCACGGAACGCCACCCAGTGTGGAATATGGTAACTGCGTAACCGTTATATTTTTGCTGGCGTTACCGCTGAAAAAGCGGACATACCTAAGTATAGTAGACCCAATGCCGAAGGCCACTCTGCATACAGTGATGAATGCCTACAGGTTGACGTGAGCACGGTTTTCAGCGGTCTTTAGCAAGGATGCTTACGATGAAGGACGTAAGGAGCTTAGCCTTGTTGCTCACTAGCGACCGCAGCGGTTAGTTTTGGGGTTCGTAGCAAGAAGCGATGATGTTCACTTACTGATCCAGACCCTCTTGACGTAGAAACTGAGACGAAGATAAATTTCATGGCAGAGGTAGAGGATTAGCCTCAACTCACGCTTGTACAGCTGTCGAGATGATCACCTGTCATTATCGTCAACTCCGCATCACAAAATTCGCCTGGCAGACCACTCACCTCCGTTACGACTGTAGCCTACGATTTGCGGAAAACGCCAGTTCAGCATGTTGCTCTATCATAATCGCCGAGTTGCTGAAGATACTCACACCGACGCCCCTACACAGCCACGAGAAGAACTCCGGTAAGATTGTGATACGGGTCGGCTAGGACTCCGATACAATGTGCACGCACCAATTGATATCCAGGAAGTACGTCATTTCCCCAAAATGAGTGATCAGGTACGCATATATGAGCTGCATACAGAACGCTGTGTGGCAGGTCTCCAGAACCCTGAACAAGAAGGCCCTTCATTAGACCACCAGTCAGTCTGACCAAGGCCTTGATGGACTTACCAGATTCCCGCAACCTGTATTCCGGCGTCTTAGCATGGCTATACCGTACACTATACAAGGACCGAAAACGCACCATGAGCTTGAGAGAGGACGTATCGTTCTGGTACTTTTGGAAGTAGATGAAGGTCTGCAGGGTAGTAATCCCATATAGTCTGAGAGATAGCACTGTCAGTGGATCAAGACGCGCTGCGATCAAGTTAGGTCAGCGGCGCTACTCACACGCAAGCAATGCAGATCTCAATGAGCATGCCACCAAAGAAGGACTCAGCCGGGTTCTCCATGATGTCGACACAAACACCGCAGCGCCAGGCTAAAGATGGGAGGGGGGTAGAGGTGGGAAAGGACGGGGCGCCAGTGGATGTGGAGGTGAGGATCGGGGCAGGGCGGCAGGCGGAAAGCTCGAGCACGGGTACAGAGCCCGAGGGCTATTATAACTCTCGGGGTCCACATTGCGAGGGCAACATCAGGGCGACTTTCGCGACGGCGCTCCGGGGTAGACTGGAGGCGTTGCCCGGCGTGCAACTATCTTGATCTGGTGGGCGGCAGCGTTAGCTGATCTCAATGGTTCATGCGGCCCCGCTGCGTTCGGACGCTTCGCGAAGATTGACATGAGCACACGGAGTCGCACGAACGCCTTTATTAACAGCGTCCGGAGCCAAAGGAAGCAGGCCGAAGCACATCCATGGGAGCACATCCATGGGAGCAACTTAGCAAGGCTATAGGGAGCGATATCTCAGTAGTTGCTCCCTTGGCTTTCCAGCGGGTTTGGCCATCATTGGCCGAAGTCTGTCATGCATCAGACTACTTGTCTCATGTGCTCTCGTGTGCAGTGTTGGATGCCGCAGCTTGTGTACCGACGCCGCGGTAGCAGATCTAGGGAGGAGGTTACCGGCAGCCGGATGGATATACAACTATCCAGACTAGCCCGTCCCTTTGTGGATCTCGACTTTCCAGGGCTGCTTCGCATCACGATGGGCGCTGAATAATTCGTTCGCTTGCGTATTACGCTTCCTGACGTCGATATTCCGAACTTGGCTCGAAGGGTATTTCTAGCACCCACCTTATCGGTTCCAGCACGCCTTGACGCGCCTGACGGGAGCGAGCGAGGTCGAAAAGGGTCGAAAGCTGCAGAAAAAGCGCACAGTGAGAGAGGATCGAGGCCATGTGAGCGGAGATCAAATGGTTACTGCGCCCGATGCATCTCGTGGGCGGCCGAGGACGTTGCCGGTACGGTGACCTCCATTTGATGACCGTGTGCATCGTCAATTTCTCCTGCGGCGCCTTTAAAAAAATAAGTACCTGAAGATGCAACGGTCTGAAATCATCCCGGTGAGCACAAAAATACTTACGGGCTCCTGCGCGTAGCACCCCGAAAATCGGGGTCTGCCGTGAGCGTTGCCACCATGACGAAAGAGGGCCGCGACTAGGCATCCATGTGCAGCGGACGGCAGCGATCCTCTTGTTTACCGCCCGGCGGCCGCAATGTTTTCGCAACATACAAACAGCGGCAGCCGCCAGAAGCCGCCGTCCCTGTCAGGCCCTGTCCGCGAGCCTGCTACGGAGGCAGAATGCCCGGTAATTCCTTCGCCACGGCCTCGCTTGACCAGCGCTGTGTTCCAGGACCATGCGAACAGTTGAACTCCAGGGAGCCATGCGAAGGACCTTTTTGTCTAGAAGCTCCGGGTCCCTGCATTTCTTCCCATCCGTGGCAGCCGCGGCCTTCGCGCGTGGATGAAATATGAGGCCACGGGTCGCCATTGGGAACACGCCGCTCTCGACCTTTACACCCTGACGAGGCTAACGTCTTTTAGCGGGACGCGCTCCTTTCGACTACTCACTCACATCGTACTGCGGTGACCCTCGTTGTATCATGTTCGGCGTCCAATACACAGCGGTGGCGTACCATAGGAACCATCGAGGCTTGCTCAACGCTGACGGTAGCCAAGACCTACCTGTAGCCGATGCCGCGAGCTATTGCTCACAGTCCATCAACAAATGAAGTCATATATCGCCCTCTGCCACCGTGTATGCTCGGCTTGTGCTCGGCCGACGCCACGATCCCAATAGCTTCTTGTGTCATCAAGTTCGTTTGAACAGAAGAGTACAAGCCAGTGGGGAGCGATCGACATGTCGATGCGCCACAGGACTTGATTTTGTGGGGGTGAACCTGGGCAAGCGCATTGATCTTAGTGGCGCCGTGCTTCTAGACGGATGTCTCCGCAGAGCTGTGCATTATATATCATGATCAGGAGGAGGGGCGGAACAACACCTTGTGAAAGCGCTACGCTAGTACGGCCCAAAGTGAGCGCCTGCTTGACATGCCGATCAGCAACGACGGGGATAATGGCGGAAGGGCCGAGTGGGGGTGGTATTAAACCGAGAGGTGCTACTATACCGCAAGGCAATCTAACGCAAAACGTAGCGATTTAAGCGTCTAGAACGGTGTCAAACCCAGGAGCCCTTGACAGGAACCCTCTATGTCGGCGATCTGGGACATGCAAAGAGCCGTTAGGTGCTTCCAACGACGATGTATGGTCAACTGACCTCCTTCGGCGCACTCGCACTCAAAACCACGGCATGCTCTTTCCCGACCAGAACCTCGTCCTGGGAGCACCGTGCAATTAGAACGTGAGAACGGTTGTAGATCACGCAGTGCGCACCTCTATCCGGATGCCGATGTTGTGGAATGCCTTCGGAAACTCCCGGTAAGGCGGCACGTAGACACCTAAGCAACTCAACAATGATTTACAGGTCTCACACGTCTTGCGAGCACGTAGAGCTTACCAGGTTCGATAGTAACGACCATTCCAGCCTTCAACGGGGCGTCCCGTTCGGTCTGATTTGATTCGTGCAAGTCTAGGACGATGTGCCCGTCAGGGACGCCTCTTCCAAGCATAGACATGGGCTGTCGACTCACCGATCCCCACCGGGTGCCCAACGAGATGGGGGTACAGCGTATCCAGCGTACCTGCCCCAAGCGGGAAGCTGAACCCAATGCGCTCGAGCTCCTTGCGCAGCAAGTGGTTCGATTCGCGGTGAATCTGCAATATCGACATTCCCGACGCCTCCGTGCAGAGTGTGATCAGATGCTTCTGCACGGTGAGCAGAGCGTTGTATAGTGTAGCCTGTTCGGGCGTGAAAGAGCCGTTCGCAGGGAAGGTTCGCGCTGTACACGAGCGGTGAGCACGTCGAGAATCAAAAAGGTGCAAAATCCATACTGATATCTGACGCATAGCCGCTACAAAGTAAGCGTTAGTATAGCTGTAGGAAGGGAACGAGGAAACGCATTCGCCTCACTTGTACTCGCACCCTGCGTCGATCAATACCATCTCGCCGTCTGCAATTAGTTGACTGTTGGATGTATAATGTATTATAAGGGCATTAGGCCTGATATGCATAGCTATGAGTCAGCGGCTACAGGAGCACGAAGGAGCACATGATGTAGCAACATACCCGGAAGCGACTACAGGCACATAGGCCGGACGTTGTGAGCCTTCGCGCGCGCAGAGATATTCGAAGTGAGCAGCGACAGCGTGTTCTGACACGCCTGGATCGGTAAAGCGCATAGTCTGTGCCATTCTAGATCAGCACACGGAAACTGGGAGTGCATACAAGAAACCTGACTTTGTTATGTGCCCGCGCGCTGATGTCGGCTGCTTCTCGCATGATGTTCTGCTCGACCTTGCTCTTGACTGAGCGCAACCGGCCGACCTCAGGAGAAAGAGGCTTGCGCTTCGCGCTGACAAGGGAGTCTACAAGGCTGTCATACTCCCCGCGCGAGAGGCCGCCAGAAGGAGATAGGTACTGCTCATGGCGAGACTTAGCATTCCAGTAACTGTGTCCGACGTGAACGGCATACCTTGAGCAAGGATCTGGGGGAGGATGCACGCGCACGTTTCGTATACGTAGGTATGTCGAGGTACACCTGTGACGCGCTTGCCGCGAGACTCTTGAGGATAGATGGGAAAGCGGAAATCGGTTCCGCCTCGTCTGCTCCAAAGTGTCGCACCACGTCCTCAGGCGACGTGCGCGCACCGTCCCATTTCTCCTTCGCGGAGTCCGTCCCAGCCGAGAAGATAGTCATGCGATACCCGCGCGGAGAGGACGGCTGCTTCTCCAGGATGACTGCCGCGTCGGGCTCGTCGAAGCCAGTGAGGTACCAGAAGTCAGACGACTGCCGAAACTTGTAGCTAGGGCACGAGACGTAAATTCGGGATCCATACGCGTCTTGAGTGTTGTACATACAATATTTCTAACCAACAGCAAGGGTGTAAGGAAGCGTACCGTCAGACAGCTACCGCGGAGTTACTCACGGCCACTCATGTACTTTATCTGCCCCGCAACGCATACAGCAAGGCTGCCGTCTGGCAGTCTATCTACGAGCTCCCTGCGTCGCCTCTCATACTCCTTCTGCGGTATTCCGGGTGTGGTTTCCTTGGGCTTGACAATGTGAGGATGCGAAGGAGGAAGGGGTTGTCCGAAGATGGTGGGCTTCAGCTGGGTGTAGCCATTGACAGTCACAGGCGTGGCATAGCAGCGAGCAGAGCACCGAGAAAGAGCAGGAAAAGCAAGTTTGGAGGCAGAGGCTGCGCTGGACGCTGCTCGTCGACAACTGGACAGCGAGCGGAGAGACATGAGCTGAGCCTAACCCCCCTTCCGGGGGTCCACTTAAGTTCTTCTGTCATGACGTAATCACCCGAACAGGAAACATCGTTGATTAGCCGAGCCCATCTCGTAGAGCACTTGATCCCACTTTAAGTGAACGTGAACGCGAAGTATCTTGGAAGGATAGTATAGCATAAGGAAAATGTCGAAGCAAGCATCACATAGTAATTCGAGCGGATATGACATATTTTCTAGACAACGGAGACCTTAGCTGTTAAGACGCATGTATGATGTGGCCGAGAATGGAGCATCTATGGAAGCTGATTCAACGCAAGTTCCCCAACCACCCTCCACGACGATTCGGGACTAGTCCATGCGCTTCGAGGTCGTAGTGTTGGTAGGGGTGAAGGCGGAAGTAGATGCACTCGAGCCCTCGGCATCCAGGGGTTCATCTGCAACACGAAGCTGCTGCTCGATCTGCGCGCGACGAAGCCACTTCTCCTCCGGGACGAAGTACCAGCTAAGGATGCCGAAGACCGTCGCCGCTCCCAGGATCACGCACGACTGAGATAGAGTTAGATAGGAGGAGAGTCGTAGCGACATGTGACGTACGAAGTTGAAGGTTTCCGCGTCGGTAGGGAAGAAGAACGGAGAGATTTGCACCTACGTACGAAGCGGGGAAGTCAGCGCCCTGCGCGTGACACGGGCATCGTACATATAACCACTTACGGAGAAGACGATGCCGTTAAAGATAACGGCAGCGAGGTAGAATGGCTTTCTCCAACGTCCCAAGTAGAAGTGCGACCCCTTGAAGTCATCCGGCGTCATGGTGAGACGCAGCAAGGAGATCAGGCCGTAAGCGGCAGTGGTCGGGATGCCACCCGCGGAGACCAGAGACGTAAACGCGACTTGGCTGGGGAGGATTGTGCACAGGATGAGGGCACCGAAGACGAACATGACCGTGACCGCGTTGCGAGGCTGGCGCGAAGCATCGACCTTGCCGATCCACCACGACAGAGGCAGGACGCCGTCGCGCGCAACGGCAAAGATGAGGCGGGAAGCCGCGACAATGGCCACGCTGGTGCTCTGCGAACGACAGATTAACTCATCGAGGCTGAGCGCAGTGCAAAATATACGCACAAGAATAAGACCAACCGACGCAATGACGGTCATGAAAATGCTCGGGCCCTTTCCAAGGGCAAGCGCGTAAATCTGCACGAACGGCTGGGGGGCCTCCAACGCGAAGAGCGTGTCCAAGTCCGGGGTACAGAACAGGAACAAGATCGTAGTGGCAAAGCCCAAGATACCCGTGGCGACAACGCTAGAGATGATACCACGGCCGGCAACAACGCTTGCATTTTTGGTCTCCTCTGCTATATGCCCCGACGCGTCAAACCCTATCATGGTTCCAGCGGTGAAAAGGCTGTTTCATAGTTAGTACTTGGGAGCGTCACCTGTCCGGCAAAAGGACGCACAAGGAGAGCATCCAGTTCCATCCGGCAGGAGCACCGGTTCCATTGTCTGTGAGATAGTCAGTATGTTGACTCCTCAAATTGATGTTGCATGGACTCACAGGTCATGGTGAATACGTCTTTTGCCGAGCGGAAGCCATACGTCTTCGAAACACCGATAGGGAGCCAGATGACACAAAGCAAAAAGTCGAGGGCGTAGAGCGCGACCGAGAACTTGAACACGAACGAATACCAACGCGGGGGAAGGTAGTTGATAGCGATAGACACCAGGAGAACACCCTCCGAGACGGCCCAAATGAGGGCACGCCATTTGATGTTGTCGTTGCCGACACCGCCCGGGAAGTCGATTTCCCAGACGGCCAGCTGTGACACGATATAGTTGGCCGTGGTCTATCCGGCATCATTAGCATGGTTTTCCAAGACAGCGAGTCTGGGTAACCCTACCTGACAATTGCCCGCAGCGAAGGTCATCCAGGCGGTGGTGGACCACCAGGCGACGATGAATCCGAAGAAACGGGCATACTTGGGGCCCGCACTTTCAGCTGACCAGATGTAGATCGACCCGCTAAGAGGAAGCGCAGAGCAGATCTCCGCCAGGACCGCCGCCGTAATGAACATGAATATCATGGAAATGATATACGAGGACCTATTGCGGCCTGTAAGCATGTGCCCAAAGGTTACATCCACGAATTACTTACCAGATGGCCGCAGGACCTCCCGCCAATAGACCGAGGAAAAACCCGGACCTGTGAGATGTGTTAGACGCCTAGAGCATTATCTGGGCTTGTTGGGTGAAGTTACCGGACGCCGCCGATGAAATTCATCGCGACGAAGCTCGCAGCGAAGCTCTCGATGAAGTGCCAGCTACGGTGCAGCGACTAGATAGGAGGATATAAGTACGCCAAGGGAAACATACTAAATTCCCTGCGCACCTGTTTATAACCAAGTTTGCGCTGAGGACATGCAAAAAACAAAACGGTCAGTATTTCTGCCTGGCCCCCCGGATATCCGGGAGGCAAATGAAAGGCGACACTGGGGGCTTCCCTACGCAGGTCTGAGCGCTGTTCAGGTTCGAACGGTGTGATCTCAACCTTCGTCGACCCTGCTACCCTTGCGCCGGCGGCCCATCTAGGCCAGCCAGCAGTCCGACGGGTAGAGAGTCGCAAACGAAGATACCCGTAGCCATCCAGTTCACAACTAGAAGACGACGTTACCGAAGGTAAGTCTCAGCTGCCCCATTGCTGCATAGTTTATCCCCTCGCGTCTCCCTCTTGAAGTATTACCAGCTTGAGTTCGTCTTCGTCGACGATGCTGACCGATGAATTCTCGGCGTCGGTGTCGGCGGCTTTAGCGGGGAGGTTGATAGCCTCGTGTTGCGTAGACATAGTGCCGAAGTAATTGCAGGAAGCAGCAGGACTCGGAAGAAGCAGGCGAGGCGAGAAAATACGCTTGCGCGATCGAGACGTATAAATACAGCGTGTTTACGTAACGCCTTCCCGCATCCTCAGCGCCTGCCAGACTGCCATCGATACAATATCTCGGTACAAAATCAACCAAATGCATGCCCAGAAACTCGCTCATTGGATATTCAGTCGCTGGGCACGGAGTCAGAGAGCGGTTGAGGCAGTCTAGGCTGAGAAAGGCACGTACGGGCTTCAGTGCCTTGATGAGCAGCCACTCCTCGTTCGAGACATCGGTCTTGAATGACGACTGAAAGAACGATCAGTTCCACCACGATACCGAAGTAGATAATAACCGACCTTGAGTACGTCGATGCTCGCACGAGTGATGTGCGAGTAGAGCTCGTCCTTCTCGTCGAAGTGACGGCCGAACATCTTTGAGGACTGGTATACCGCATGCTCAATCTTGACCGCAACACCGCCACCGGCTTGCGACTTCTTGACAATCTTTACGCAAGGGTCAGTAAAATTTGACACGAACACATCCACATGGCACTTACATCGAAGGCTTTGTGGTTGATCTCCAGTGACGTGCTGAAGACTTATCGTTAGCATTAACGCCTGCGGTATTGTACAGCAGGGGGCTTACATCCTGCCGAGGTCGATGATTTCCTTCTTCTGCGTCTCCGGGTCGACCTTGACAACACAAATCGGGGTACCCACGCGTAGGGTGCCATCGAGGATGTCCACACCAAGAATGATGGGGTCACGTTTACAGAAGGCCGCGATGGTCTTCAGACGGCACGGCCAGACAGCTTGCGGTGCGGCGTCTTTCCGCTTGGCCTCCATGATCTCCGCATTGTACGCCGTGAACGCATCAAACAAGTGGTAGATGATATCAGCTGCATGATAGGTTAGCCTGCGAGCTGAAAAGCCGGGAAAGAATGAACGCACCTTTGAAGAGGCGGATACCCATCTCCTCCGCCAATCGCTCGGCGTCCCTGTCGACAGTCACGTCGAAGCAAAGGATACATGCTAGCTCCTTCGCCTTCTCCAACATCGTTGCAGAACGCATGACGTCCTTCTTGTGGACAGGACCGATGTTGATACCGGAGACAGGAATTTTGCTGGTCCTGAGGAACTCCAGGAGTGCCTCAAGCGAACCGAGCGTACTGGCCTGCACGCAGACACCACGACCGGACTTGTCGATGGAGTTGAGTAGCGTCGTGAGATCGGACATGACCTCGTCCATGAGGTCTTCTTCGTCATCATCAGGGCCGCACACGAGCAGCCTGGAACCAGCAATGGCCTTCTCCAAGTCGGGCGCGACGATCTTCACACCAAGGGCCGCCTTGACCTCCTTGTGGTGGACGTATTGCGACTGTTGGAGACGTATGTCAGCATATACTCGCATAGCTCGTGAAAAAAATGAGTACCTTGATACGGAGTTCACGAAGGGGTTGGGGCGTAAGCAGCGCACGGATCTGGGTCACGATAGGTCCATTGAGACCGCAGACCACAATCTTGTCGCCTTCGTGGAGGATACCATTCGACAGAACCACATCGATTGTCGTACCAAGACCTTCGATGACCTTGACTTCAAGTACTGTACACTCGAGCTCAGACAGGTACATCAGCCGGTCGCTCATGCGCTGCTGGGTGAGGTTGACGAGGAGCATGATCATGTCGGGCACACCCTCGCCAGTGACAGCCGAGGTCGGGACAATGGAGACGTTACGTGCGAAGTTCTTGTTGTCGTAGTAGAGGACGGCATTCAAACCCTGTTCGGCGAAGGCGACGACGATCTTCTGGGTCATGTCCTCGAACTGGCGCTGGACGGGCCGCTTCTGCGCAGCGAAGGAGCTGCGGAAGTCGTTGTCGGGAATAGGCTCCCAACCGTAGATACGGTCGATTTTGTTGAGGGCGACGATGAACGGTGACTTCCTGTCCCTTAGCAGACGCAGGGATTCCAGAGTTTGTGGCTCAAGACCGTGCTATACGACCGTGTGAGCCCCGATCTATGTCACGTAGGTCGACATAGAACACTTACCATGATATCGACGACGAGAATGGCGATGTTACAGAGCGAGCTACCACGCGAACGCAAGTTGGTAAACGACTCGTGACCGGGGGTATCGATGACAAGAAGGCCGGGAATCTTGTACTCCTGGGTACCGTCCTTGTTCATGACAGCGGTCTTGGTCTTGATCGCCTCCACAGGGAAGTAAGTAGCACCGATCTGCTGCGTGATACCTCCAGCTTCGCCTTCCTGAACATTCGTTTGACGAATCTGTACGTGGACGGATAAGTATTGCCTCACGTTTCCGCTGCATAATTCGAGGTCGACATACCTTGTCCAAGAGCTTCGTCTTACCGGTATCGACGTGACCGAGAATACAACAGATGGGACTCCGGAGGTTATCCTTGCTGCGGGCCGCAAGTGCATCTTCGTGGGCCTTCTGGCGACGTGCGACAGCCTCAGCCTTGCGCTGCGCTGCCATACGTTGCGTCTGGGTCATCTCTTCGTCAGATTCTTCAGACGAATCGTCGTCGTCGTCGTCATCAGAGGATGTCTCCTCGTCCGACTCTTCTTCGGAAGACTCCTCTTCGGACGAGGCCTCCTCCTGCTTGGGCTTTGCTTTCGAGTCCGCCGCGGCCTTCGCAGGGGCCTTTGCGGGTGCACCGCTCGCCTTGGGCGGAGGTGCTGCAGGCTTCGACGAGTCTGCCTTGGCCGAGATGCCCTTCGCAGTACCCTTCGCAGGCTCGGGTTGCTTCGCCTTTGCAGAACCATTAGTAGCGGGAGCTTTCTGAGAGGGCTTGGGAGCATCCGCCTCATCGCCGCTGCTTGCGTCCCACGAGTCCTTGACATCTTCACCCTTCTTCTCGTCCTCGTCGCTGCTAGCGTCCCAGGAGTCTTTGACGTCGTCGTCATCCACGGGAGTCGCGGGCTCGGGCTCAGGAGTGGCGGACGCGGGCGCCGGCTCGGGCGCAGCACGCTTCTCCTCGCGCACGGGCGACGGATCGCGCGTACCGGGGTGGCTGCCGCTGGCAGCGCTCGCCGGACCCTTCTTCTTCTTGCGGTTGTCGTACACGACCTTCTTGGCCCGTGGCTCTCCACCGCCTTGTTGTAGGCCCTCGATCTGCACACCAGACGCGAGAAGCGCCTGCTTCCGAAGCTCTGCTGAGCGCAGCTCCTCCTTCTGCTTCTTGGTGAGCAGTTTGCCCTCCTTCTTGAGCTGTTCGCGCTTCGCCTGTAATCGACAACGTGAATATAGGCACATGTTCCGACGAGCTGAGATGGCCTACCTTCTCCTTCTCCTTCCTCCGCTGCTTCTCCTCCTCCTTCCGCTTCTCTTCTTCCTCAGCTTTCCGCTCCTCCTCCTCGATCCTCTTCCGTTCCTCTTCTTCCCGTTTCCGGATCTCCTCCTCAATCCGCTTCTTCTCCTCCATCATCGCCTTAAGCGCGCTGATACCTGCGGGACCTCCCTTCTTCTTGGCCGCGGGGGCAGCGGCAGCGGCAGGCTCCTCGTCTTTCTTAGCCTTCTTCTTTTTCTTTTTCTTCTTGGAGTCGCCTTCGGCACCACCCCCCTCACCATCGTCCTCATCCTCACCGTCAGCAGCAGCAGGCGCAGATGGTGCGGGCGCAGGTTCTGAAGGTGTCGCCCCCTCACCGCCCTCGGCCTTCTTCGCTGCGGCCTGAGCTTTCTTCTTAGCCTGAAGGGTTGCGGGTAACTGTCAGACAATTCCTGTACTAAGGATTTGCCGCGTGCGCTCACCTTTTCGCGCTCCTTCTTCAGCTTCTCCTTCTCCTTCTTAGACAGGACCTTCGGACCTCCATCCTCCCCGTCATCCTCGCCTTCGTCCGCCTTGCTCTCCGGTGCAGGTGATTGCGAGACTTCCGCGCGAGCGGGCGGTGTGTCTGCTATCGTAAGACGTGAATCAAGTCTTCTCAGTATAGACGCATGTATAATCCAACGTACCAGCCTTTTCCTCCTCCTCATCATCCTCCTGGGCCTTGCCCTTCTTCTTGCCCTTCTTCGCTTTTTTGCCCTTCTCCTTCACGGGCCCCCACTCCTCGTCTGCGAGCTCCTCCGCAGTCATCTGCACCGCCTTCTTTGGTGCGCTGATGTCGCCCTTCGCAGCCGCGTCCTCGCCGTCGGAGCCCTCCCCTGGACCCGCTCCATCCGCGAACGAAACGTCTGCGCCCGCGCCGCCCTTCTTCTTGTCCTTCTTCTTGTCCTTCTTGCCCTTCTGGGTAGTAGATTTGATCACAGACTATTGTAGCACGAGCCTCTGGGTCAGCGGAACTCACACTCATGTGGCGAACCCGACATACCATGAGACCACCAAAGTCCTCGTCTTCCTCCTCCGCAGGAGGGTCCTCCAGACCGAGCGCCGCGAACGCCGAGATGGTCGACTTTCCCTTGCCCTTCGGCTTGAAGTCATCATCCGACCCAGCACCAGCATCCGCCGGGCTCTCTGCGTTGTTTCCAGCTACAGACGTGCCGGCCTTCTCCCTAGATCGACCAGGCCGATTGGCACATCATAACAAGGGACCGAGGAGAGAGCGGGGCGCACCAGAAGTCATCGTCGTCCTTCTTGCCCTTCTTTCCCTTATTCTTCGGTGCCATATTGCGCGCAGTGGATTTTGAGAGGGAGAGAGCTCGTCTGGTGGATAGTCGGAGATAGCAGCGGGCCAACCACTTCGATATATATACGGCGGAGCTGAGAGAGCTGCACTAAGTCTGACCTCAGCCGACAGGAAATTCCGGTACAGAATTGATCAAGTCTCGCGTGGCTCTTGGGCGCCAATGCAGCTCCGCTGGTCCGCGTCAGTCGGTCCGCAGTGCCGGTGCACGGTAGCGAAACACTAGCAACGGCAGGCCTGAGGTAGTATCACTAGCAGTAGTATCGCGCATTTCGGAATGAGTACTAAAATTATACAAGAGCAGCTACGGCAAGTTCATAGGTACAGATACCAAGGCATCCGAATAAATAGACACAAAAACACAGAGGCAGCTGCTGATACCACGAACTTCAAGTTTCACGAATCGCCGCAGACGTGAGGATCACTTCCTGGAGCTTCCCCACCATCGAGAGCAACGCGGCCATGGTCTCTTCCATCTTCTCCATTCGTTTCGATAGATCCTCGTTCGTCACTGCAGCAACCACCTTGTCCGATCCTTCAGGTGGGGCAACTTCTGATTCTGGCGCTGGCGAATCAGGAGCGACTCGGAGCTTATGGATCACGGCGAGCATGTGGGTGGGCTGGTGCTGGCCCGGGGATGGATTGATGAATGCACAATCGGGGCAGAGCAGGTAGTCTATAACGAGACTTAGGGAGTCAGCAAGTTAAGATTCATGAACGACTACCGGACGCACCCGATCCGTCGTGACCCGCCGCGGATTGACAGGTTAAACACCTGTACACCAGCCCCTCGGAAATCGACCGTCGGCACGAGCCGCGACAGTGATGTCCGGGGGTGTCCTCTGTGGGGGGAGGGATCACTGCCGAAGGTTCTGCTGCAGTAGGATTGTCAGTGATGTTCTGTTGATAAATCCCAATCATCCTGTGTCGAGGTCCGACGTGACATACCTTCGGGTACTGGAGAATCCGCTTCCGAACCTATGTCCGTTTCAGGTGCTGCGGCATTCTGGGCGGGGCACTCTCGAATCTTCCAGGGATCAGCATCCCCAGTAAGCGCCTTGAGAGGAACCCTAGCACGTTCAAAAACGATATTGGGTGTCGGATAACGAAGCAGAATGAAACGATGTTCGCCGTTGTAATGCTCTTGCCAGTGGGCAGCGTAGCACCCACTACAGTAGTCAAAATCTGATGCATCAAACCGGACCGAGAGGATCAGTTGAGTGCTCAGGAGAGATTAGCGCGAGCGTACCGGAGCAGTCAACGCAGCTGTACCGGTCCCCACGTACTCTGTGATCATCTTCGGCGCACTTGTCAGCGCCGTCACAAAAGTAGCCGATGCTGTGAGAATATTTAGTGTTCGTGGTGTTCAACAGCCATGACAGGGACCTACTGTAGGGGCGAAAGCCCATCTCGCATCCGAAGGATGAGATGACTCCGAGAAGTGGCGAAGTCGGCTGCCAGACTTGGAAGAGAGGCGAAGTCCGTCAACACGGCGTTGAGTGACTCTAGTTGCTCAGCGCCCATCACCTCCTCGTCCACGTCAGCCTGCAGACAGTGTTCCCGGTACGCGACGAGAGCGTGAACGACGTGCTGGACGATATCGTCGGGCTCCGACAAGCAGTGCACGATTAGGGGGTTGAGCTCCGTGAGCTTCTCGTGCGTGTCGTCGAGGGGCGTTAACCTCAGACTTCCGAGGACAGACTCGATGTCGTCGATGGAAATCTCCTGCTCGATCCGCAGGAAGCGATGAGAAGCGGTATGATGGCCTGCAACGGCGTTGGGATGCATGAGGGGTGGGGGGAGCTTCCCATAACATGTTGAGCAGTAGTCGAAATCTGAGCGGCCGAGTGATCCATCAGGTCGTAAGCCTATCATCACAGTAGCGGCGGTGTGCGTACCTGCGCAATCAATGCATTTGAAACGAGGCCCGACAATGGGGTAGGTCACACACCCATCACATTGACTCCCGGTACTGAAAGACTGAGAATCCGTACCAATCTGTGAACGATGATCAAAGACGTACTGCTGATAGACCGTAGGCACTGACACCTGCGAGTCGATTAGGGGCTCCGGCTGTGTAGGCGTATCGACTGAGGCCTCTAGCTGCGTGGGTGTATCGATGGAGGAATCTGACGATGCAAGCGTGTCAATGGGGACTTCTGGTTGCGTAGGCATGTTCACGACGGCGTCCTCTAGCTGTGTAGATGTGTCGACGGGGGCCTCTGGCTGTGTAGATGTAGACGCGTCGACCGGCTCTGTCACGACAGCGGAGGCCATCCTGATACCGTAACGTTTTCGATAGAGCGCTACGGTTTCGTACCCAACGTCTGCCTCTCCAGGAGACGCAGATGCAACACGAACCAAATCCCTGGTGGAGATGCATGTTGCAGAGACGGACCGCGCGTCCAGCGAGAATTCGGGATCGTACTCTCGCAGCGCCCATAAAAGCCACTGTGCAGACTTCCATGGGAAACACCATTGGTCGATCAACTTGTACCTCCCTTCCTCGTCTGGCGCGGAGAGGAGAGCGTGCACATCTTGAAACTAGTGCAGCATCAAGTCAGATCGCCAGGATCACGAGAAAACCATCCGTGTACGCACCATGCCGTTCGCGACATACTGGATCTTTCTATCTACGTCGTACTGCAACTTCTTGAAGTTCTCTATAAGAAAACCCCTTCTGTGTCAGCAAGCGGTCCTTCGGCGCCCATGGGTCGAAAAGTATCAGACGTACCACGAAGGTGCACTACCCGATTTATCAGCAGATCAGTTATGCAGTCGATTGTATGAGCGGCTTTCTCCAGGGTGTTCTCCTCCAGGACGTATTCCCTCGCTAAAGACAGAATCGTGAAGTGACGTTTCATGACGAGGAACAGCACAGGCAGAATTCGCTGGGACAACGCATCAGTCGACTTGCGAAGAAACTCCCGGCAGATGCTCACCTCTTCGATGCGCCCAACCGTCCCGGGGCCGCCGCGTACACTCAGGTCCATCATCGCCCGTATGTCCTCCTGCTCCAGCTCGTAGTTGAACATCCCGAGGACCTTCCTGAAGTTCTGTTCCTGCTTTTCCATGACTACGTGGGTCACCTTGAGCAGCTGCTGGTCATCCAAATCGGGCTCCCCGAGCCTCCGCAAAAACGCCGTGACCCAAGGCAACAGGCCTATGTACGCCGAGACAGTCGTGCTGTTCTCCTTCGCGTACTCAAGCGCCACGAGGCGCTCGATCATATACTCAATTCGAATGCGATAAAGATGAGCGGCCACGAGCCAGCCTGAACAGCCAACTGTAAGTGCGTTGTTGGAAGTCGTGCAATCAGCTTACCGTATGCGCTGTATACGATCCACTGCATGAGCGTGATGTCTTCGGGCTTCGCGCTCGTGAACTCATTAACCTCCTTGATCTTGATCAGGCCGTTCATGTCGTCGTCCAAGACTAACACATGCATCAGCACGAAGCAGTTTAACCATAAAGCTAGCGCGGTGCTCCTACCTTCCATGAACGTCGAGAGGGTGCGATAATTGAAGTAGTTCAGGCACCAGGCATCTTGTGCAGCTGCCGCAGGCGTGGTGCACCCCTCGAACTCATCGTGATCCTCCGTACCTGCGTCAGATGGGGTTGGAGATGCCGCGCGAGGAATATCGAGCGTAATGATGGGAGAAGGCGGGATTGGGCTGTAAGGCGGCTTTTCCGGGATCAAGGTCGCCGTTCGGCTGACGGTGCGGGACTCGCGTTCCAGGTCGATAAAATAACTGATCAAGAACGTCAAAATCGACCGGCGCTCGAGAAAGGAAAACTCACTCGTAGAGATTGAGGACGAAAGTATGGGAATCGATCGAACCGCCCCATCCCTGTTCAGCATCAGTCAGCTCCTGTTCATGACGATGTGTGAATCCGATCGACCATCTCTTTCCAAAGTTTCTTGATGTCCTACGGGCGAGTGCACGGGATTAGCAAGTGATCGGAGCAATAAACACATACATATACACATACCGGATTCTCAATGCGCTCGTACGGACGTGCACCAGCCAACTTCTTGATCAGCCGCATAGTGTGATGTTCGCGCCTCGCCTTGTCTACCAGATAGTCGATCTTCGACTCGAATCGTGCTAGGTTCCGCTCCAAAAGCTGTTCCACGGGGGTCCGTATCCGCCGGATTTCAGCCGCGCTGAGCTCTGTCCTTGCGCCAGTGGTGCTCGACTTCGGTCCGCGCTTGGCGGAGTCCTCGTCGTTTGGAATGAACACTACGAGTTCATTGAGCTTCGAGTCGCTCTGTAGACATGCTTCGGGACCATCGAGACGTTTGACCTCTTCCAGCACTTTCTGCTCGTCTGCTACTGGATCAAAGAGCGCCTGTACGGCCTTCAGGTCGATCGCTATACTAGCGATCTGCGGTGCGAGTGACTGAGTTACAGACGCTACAAGCTGGTCTGCACGAGCCTGCACCAGACTGTGAGCTTAGTCCGAAGGGAAGATCGGGCGAACGTACAGCAGTGTACAACGCCAGAACCTCCAGTATCTCCTTCTTGCGCTTCTCCACCATCTCACCGCATTTCGTTACGGCTTCCTGAGCCTAGGTTAGCCAGTGACATTGAATTTCTTCAAAACTGCATAGCTTACCTTCCACCCCTTCTCCTTCAGAACGCGACCTATTCACGGTTATCAAGTAGCGTTCAAACACGAATTTGGTAGGACATACCTAGCCAATTCTCGGCGGCGTAGTTCTCCATAGCGTTGCCCAGTCTCTTCACATCGTTCTTGATGTTGTCGCAAAGCACTACATAGAGTGCATCAAAAAACAGCTGTCAGCCGAGGCCATGTGCGCGCTGTGGCAGGACGCACTCTCCAGCCGTCCAGGCAACATCTTCCCACCAATATTTTGATCATCTCGCTTGAAATCGCGCAAGCTAGACGCAGTTCAATGGGAGTAGGCGGAGGTGTCTCATAGTAAGCGCGCAGGAGACATACCTGAAGAGGGAGCACAGCATGTCTGCCTGCATCAATCGCAGACCGGCGATCCTCTTGCGGATGTTCTCCCTCGTGGCGATCACCGTCTTCGTGAGATCGACCGCCGCGCGCACAGCTGAGTATAACTCCGTCAGTATGGTCCTTTGCATCATGGTGCTCGGACTCACCCTCCAGCACTGGCCAGTAGGTTGCCAGGACACCCAGGGCAGTGGAGACGAGGCCGAGCGCACTCTCGATGGTCACATACGGGACTTTCGCCAGGTCTTTGTCCTTCAGCTTCGCCATCGCAGCCCACGCATGGGCATATACATCGTCGCCAAAGTCGGCCTCAGATACGCTGTCCTTGACAATGTTGTCGCGGGGACCTGTGCGAGATACATCAGTCAAGCGAGTAAGTGTCTGAGGAAGCTTATAACGTACTCATTGGGGGTGCCGGGAAAGGGTCTTTTGTGTGCGGAGAAAGTAAAGATTGCTCTAATCCTTACGACACCACACTCCGGAATTATGTAGGATCGAACGGCGTCTTTTGTGGTTTGCTGTCTGTCCGCAGGCAGATGGCCCTAAGTGTGATGCTTCCATCGTCCGCTAGGTCGCGGTGCCGAGACCGTAGCAGTACATCCTATTTGATATCGAAGGACGTACTCTGACATGAGTTGCGACGTGCCCTTGATGAGCCTAAAGCGAGCGCGTCGTGCTATTGCAGCCGCGTGGACTCAATGGTGGATGGTATAGTCCCAGCATCACAGCCTCGCGCCCTGACTCACTATATATTCGTGCCCCCTCGTGCAGTGATTGGGCGTAGTGCATGCTCTTCGAGTCTCACAAGCGCCGGGTTCGTCAGCTTGTCCTATGGCCGAGACAAAAAGGGCGTAGCTGAGAGCATATCGGAGACATAATACGGAGCGAAGTACACAGCCCGAGGTCGAGATCAAGCGGTAGTCTGTGGTAGTACCAGTGGTAGTCGTCGACGGTCGCGGTCGGAGTGGCCTGCAGCACTGCCACGTGTTCCTGGGAAGCGGCCGCCGATCATCGAGATTCCAATGCGGTACCACTGCCAGTCTCATTCGCCATCTTCACTCTGCCCAACTCTCTAAAAGCTGTTCCTCTCTGCCTGCTCTCTTCGGATAATGCGTACGGGCAACAGCAGTGCCTCCTAGCTATGCAGACCACAGCGTGCGGCCGAATCGGAATGAGGGTATCATAGCTGCCAGTCCCAACAACGTTGGCTCGCCTCCATCCCAGGCCAGTATGGTATAGGCGGCTGACTCACAACACGGGACTCTTTCCATCGTCCCGCAAGCCACCAGGTCATCCTCGAACACAGCGTCTGTCAGTTTTGCCAACCCTGTATCTTTACATCAACTCGCACCACCTCAACATGTCGCCGACTCAATCCACCGACGGATACATTCGCACCCTGTCGCACGCCGTCTTCTCTTGTATGGACCCAGGCAGGCCAGTTCTCAAACTGCTCGATCCAGCCACGAACGAACTCTGTGACTTTCGCCTCGTGAAGATCCCGCGACGCACCACGACGTCCCCCGCCCCCGCCCGCCCTATCCAGGACCAATCCAGCGGGAAACTAGGAGGATATCCTACAGAAGCGTCAGGCAGCGTCACCCCTGGCCTCGGCTTTGTGGCTCAGTCCAGCCATACAACTGGCGGATCGCTCGACTGTGCCTCCGAGCTCTGGCACGGCCCTCCGTCGTTCGGCGCTAGGTTCAACTCTCCCCTTGCGCGTCTGCCACCGCTCTCCGTCCGCTCTCGGGGCGATGGGACGCCCTCTCTGTTCAATGACTCTCGTAACTCAGGCGGGTCCTCGCCGTCCCTGGGGCCGACTCCTATCAGGCAGCTCTTCCCTGGCGTAGCTCGGGCTCGTCTGGATACCTCTGTGGAGTCCCCTTGGGCCACTGGTTCCGCCGCGTTCGCCGGCCTCGGCTTCTCTGAACTGCACAAGGACGACGGGACACCATTCGACGGCCTCGGGAGCCTCCCTCGCCACACCTCCACCCCACAATACGGCCGCGCCTCTCCCACCTTCGCCGATGACTCCGCCCAGTCAAATCCCATCCACTACCTCAACCTCGTCCGTCCTAGGACGACCGCGACCCCAGCCGCCGGCGGTATACTCTCCCCTCCCCTGGCTCCCGCGCGTCATTCCGGGGGCGGACGAGCCCGGAGTGTGGCAGGAACGCTTCCCGTCGGACCGGACGACGACGACGTCTTCCTCTCGCGCCCTATTCGAGTCCCGGGGAGCCTCGCGCGAGGCCTGTTCCAGCGCTCGTCGTCCGCGTGCGGCACGAAGGGCGTGCGAAGGGCTTCCGGAGCAAGTGCTCCGGGCGCTACCCGCCGGACATCCTGGGGCTGGCTGGCTGGCGATGCGGAGGCGGATAGTACGAGGGACGGCGGGGAGAGAAGGCCCGTCTGGAAGCCGTGAACAGAACGATCTTTGTACTATTCGTTGCATACTGCAGAGTTCTTCTATACAGTGATCAAAGGACAAATAGCAAGGGATGACAATATGTATCCATGAGGACTCGGACGAGCCTAGTACGCATTCTAGTGCTAGGCAAGTAGGAAGAGTCACTGAGTGTACATTCAATTGACGGCCCTCTAAGTTAGGCCACATACAACAAACAAGACTTGCAAGCTCGGTGCTCCTCTGAGGACCGAAAGGGCTTTAGGTTGTGTCAAAGTTCAGGCTGTGGACTCCGAATCCGAGCTCGGTGTCGCGTCAGACATGACAAGGTGCTGGGTCAAGAGCCTGAGCGCGAGGGCACAACAATGGACACCCTGAGGCATTCAGAAGCATTTTGTGAGTTCGGTAGCGCTGACGAAGGTGTCGTTGTGGTGCGAAAGACATGGATGAGGCTACAACTTCGCTGAGGCTCAAACACTCGCCGTTGGAGGTGACCAGAATCAGTCCGCGCGCTCTCATTGACTAGTCCGAGTAGTCGGGTCAGCCTAGTGTAGCGCACGTGGCCAATATAGTACAGTGAATATGCTTTTCAGTGTCACGCTTTCTACGCCTTCCTGCACGCGCCGTTCTGCCGCAAATTGGCACGAACCGGAACAGAAACATCGCAGTGTTCGCTCATGCTAGACAAACGGTACGCTGTTGGGTGGCATATACATGTGAGCGTATCAAACTACTAGTATGAACATTTGCGAGATATACTCAAGCCGATAACTTGTGAGCAGGTATCGAGATTTCCTGCGGCCCGTACCGACTCGGAGAAGAGCAAGCAAAGTCGACGTTTCACCGGTCTCTCTGTTGAATAGTACGAGCAACACAGTCACGGAAAAACGCGTCAGTGCATGACAGTCGGTGCTAGCGCTTCGATGAAGCCGTAATGCCATAACCCAACTGGTTAGAAACTTGCCATCGATTCACGCCCGGCTGATCTGGGTAGCTGCAGAACTACTACATGTAGCTCTGCTCAATATCGCGGTTACTGGGCTATAGTGAGTGTGTAGACTTTCGGCCGAGCGATGAAGCGCCCTCACCCCTACGCGTACAGACACCGCTCCCAGCGCCTGCATGCCTCGCAGAGCCTTCGGTGCTCTTCGGCTGTGACAAGTTGTGTATGAGCGCCAAACTTGTACTTAAGCCGACGCTGCCTGCAAGGCATCCTGGACGTGTATGTTCACACTCGGGTAGGTAGAGGCATCACGGTGCTCTTCGGACGACTCAGAACGCTGCCGCGTTGGCATATATAACCCAGTCGCCACCATGGCTTCGCGGCCCCCCACCCAGTTTCGATCTTTCCCCCAAGAGCCCTCTCCACGCTCTCCCCACGCTCTCTCCACTACCCGATCGCGCTCGCCCAACCGCGATGGCTCCACCATCTACAGAGAAGCCAGAGGAAGGTCAGATACCCAAAGCGGAGGACGGCGCGGAGAAAACCGGCAATATCTCGACGAGTGGCTTGGAGGCGCCATCAGTACTTATAGTCGACTGGGAGGGTCCGAACGATCCTGCCAACCCTAAGAAGTGAGCCACGACGTTCTATCAGCAATTTATTGACGACTTAACGTCTCGTAGCTGGAGCACCGCGCAAAAATGGGCGATCACCCTAGTAGTCTCCTCCTACGCCTTCCTCAGCCCCCTTTCGTCCTCCATGATGGCGCCCGCAGCAAACGACATCGCACACGACTTGGGCGAGACCAACAAGACAGTCATCGCTCTCTTCACGTCGATATATGTGGCGGCTTACGGTACGTCGCATACTCGCGTTCGGTTGCTCTGCTCAAACAAAACCTCTCCAACACAGCACTCGGTCCTCTGACGATGGCGCCGCTATGTGAACTCTACGGCCGAGCGAGAGTCCTTCAGCTTTCAAACCTTTTCTACTTCGGTACGTCGCTGGTCCCCCTGACCCATCTCATAGTACCATAGTTCCGGCTAACGCGAACGTTGTGCGATTCCAAAGCTTGGAACTTTGGTTGCGGCTTCGCAAGGAATCCCGCAGAGCTGATTGTATTCCGCTTCCTGTCGGGGTGGGGAGGGAGCGCTGCGCCGTCTGTAAGTACACGTCTACTCTTCATTTTAATTGCCACTCAGACACGTTTCGTTAGATTGGTGGTGGTGTTTTGGGAGACGTCTGGAGCTCGGAGCAGCGTGGTCAAGCCATGACCATGTATACACTCGCCCCACTGCTTGGGCCGTGCATCGGTCCAATCTGCGGGGCATGGATCGCGGCGAGATCCAGCTGGCGTTGGGTGGTCTGTCCTTCACTTCCACATTGTTCACGCGCATCCCTAACGGATGCCGTAGTTCTGGTCTACAAGCATCGTCTGTGTTGTCGTGCAAGCGGTGGGATTGTTCTATCTCAAAGAAAGTACGTCTGTCTCCCTTAACGACCAGCATATATGACTCTCATAGACTTCTGTCAATAGCTTATGCACCAGTCCTACTTGAAAGGAAAGCGCAGCACATCAGGTCTGAGAAGGATGACTCTGAGAAGTGCCCAGCGCAGGAGGTTCGGACCATCTTCGACAGCCCCGACAGAGAGTACATAGTACGACCACCCGCACGATCAATGTCGCTGATTATCGACATTCTAGTTGGCATAACGTCGTACGGAGAGCACTTGTCCGTCCCTTCGCGTTGTCTATCCAAGAGCCCATCATACAAGTGTTCGCGGTCTATCTATCGTTTGTATATGGCACCTTATACAGTGCGTACTAACCTCGCCAAACCCCCTTAATACACGCGCTCACATGTCCTTCACAGTCTTCCTCACTACGATCCCCTCGATCTTTGAGGGTGTATACCAAGAGCCTGTTGGGACCGCCGGGCTCCACTACCTTGCTCTCGGCCTGGGCTCGGTAGCTGCAGCTCAGTTTAGCGGAAGGCTCATTGACATGTCCTACAAGCGCCTCTGCGCACACTACAACGGCGTCGGCAAGCCGGAGTACCGTCTACGTGCGTTGGTCTGTGTTCTGACGTCCTAGGAAACTCATCTAACCGCTCGACCTGCTCGCAGCTGCCTTGGTGCCAGGATCGATCCTGCTCCCCGTCGGGCTGTTCATTACAGGCTGGACGGCGCGCGCGGACGTGCACTGGATCGCGCCTGATATCGGCATCGCTCTTGTCGGCGGCGGTACTATATTCATCTTCCAAGGCATCCTGACATACGTCCTCGACGCGTTCGCCCTTCACGCCGCGTCAGGTAAGCCCCTGTCATCTTGGGTGGCGACGCGTAGCTGATACAGACCTCTCGAATCCCAGCGCTCGCCGCCCTGGCGTTCTTCCGCTCGATAGCAGGTTTCTGCTTCCCGCTCTTCGCGCCCGCGATGTACAACACCCTCGGATACGGGAAGGGCGACACGATACTTGCGTGTGTGGCCATCGCCGTAGGCGTTCCTGCGTACGTCCAGTTTGATTGTGAACACGGACGGCTACTCATACCTCCGCAGGCCCTTCTTTTTCTGGACCTACGGCGAGCGGATACGGAATGCTAGCCGCTATGCGAAGAAATGACACTAGTACATCAGATTATGTGTCATGTCGCCGGCCACGATATGTAGATTGCGATATCGATATTGCCCAAGAAAGACGTACATAGCCGAGACAAACATGCGGAGCGAGCCATACTACCGTGGTCGTACCCCACTCCGAAGGTCGTCCCAAGTCACTCAGTGGCACTCCATTAGTCGATAGAATTCAGCAGCGAAGCACTAAGGGGAACTGTGAGCTCAGAGGAAGTACAGTGGCACGTAGAGGTGTGAAAGACTCACGCTATAGTTGTCTGGATTGAGGAATGCCGCTGCGGGATCGTTTGCCGCGAGATCTTGGTCCGCGCTGCAGCCGGACCCAAAGTCGAGGAACTCGTCTGAGGTAGAGCGGATGAGCTCCCGCAGCATGGCGCCGCTCGCGAAACCGCCACTGTCGACAGGGTCCCTGTTGCAAAGCGACGCTGTGGATAGCTTATGAGCGCGAATCTCAGTCAGACGCGATGTACGCGGGACTAATAGAATCAATTGGTGTACCTATGAGCGCGAATCTAAGGGACGCAAACGTAGGTAAGTAACAAGTAAGCGAACAATAAGTAAACGGGGCGGCTCACCTCAGTCAGATGCGATGTACGCGGGACTGAGGTGAGCGGGCGCGCGATGCGCGTATAAGTATGGCGGGAAACAAATAAAACACTAATCGAGTAAGTAGAACAAGAGCGGGCGCGGGCGGGAAACGAGGCGCGGTATTGTAACCTACAGAGACCGTTGCGCAACCTACTATAACAGATGTGATCGTGAGGTGGGGCGCGAGGCAGGCACGCGCTCGCGCCAAGCACCGCGCGGAGGGCGCGGCGGGCGGCTTGAACGCTCACATATTGGAACAAAAAGGGCCTTCCATTTCCGTCGAGTTGAAGGCTTCTGACCGGAAGTTAAAGTCATCGGGGTGTGACGTGTGCACCTATGAAATAAAAAGACAATACGGACAAGACGAATTTGACCCTGGCCCCGTATGATGGTTATGAGCTAGTGGGTGCGATGACAAGGACACCGCGGTGGTGTTAGTGCGCAAGACGTCAGACTGCTTGAAAATCGTCGTAGGTCCACTCCACGTGGCCGGCGACGTCCACAGCCATGTCATGGGCGCTTGTTGAAGACGCTCTCTCTTCCTCTTCCCCTCTATACCACCGTGGCCAGCCTGCTTTGATCCAAGGAACCGATGACCACCTGGAAGATGTATCGTGCTCTATGCTTGCAGCTCATATCAAATCTCGAGCCCGAGCTCGGATGCGATCGCTGCCTTCAGTCAGATATGACGACGTCCCTCACTGGCCGCCACGGTGTCACCGCCCGTGTCCGAACGACGGCGACCGGATGGGATAGGAACATCATCCTCCCAAATATCGTCGAATGCAATGCGCCTATTGGACAGTGCTCTTGACACCGGGCCTCCTACTTGCGGAAGTCACATTTAGCACCTGAAGGCCTGACGCCCTCTCCGAGGTTGAAACGATCATTGCCTTCAACAGTTCAGCGCACCATCACGTCGCCCGACCACTCACAAGTGCCGCAGCGCATGTGGTCCCACGACACTCGACCACGCGACCATCAGCATCGCCTCGGACGCTCTTCGTACGTTTTCGCTTCTGTCGGATGATTTATGGGATGCGGGGTAAAACAGCCACCTGGGGCCCCGTACATAGGTCGATCCCAGAACCCGCGCTTCCCGTGCTCCTTACTGGTCGGCTCAGCTCGCAGGCACTCAATGGAGCCCCGGCTGGGCTTCCACGCTACGATGGCACGCGGGAAGATGAGCCTAAACAACGTGGCTCGCGGCGGCGCCCGAGGTGAGAAGCATGCACGCCGTATAGACTTTGTCGTCAGCTCCCGCTCAATTGCTATAACTAGGTTCCGAGCTGCCTTACGAGGCCAGGCCGATACTCATCGCTGCGAGCCTCGAGGATAACTCGTGTAATTATGCAATACATTACTGCGCCTATGAAAGGGTAACTATTGCCATTCCTCAAACGCTGCGGAGACAGCGTTGTTTTCGCTACCTCCTCATCCTGCTGTGGCGCAGGCCGTCCGCTCAGCGGAGATGTTCTCCGTCTTCCTCGCGTCTCCTTTCGATCAGCGCCCTTTCGCACCCATGCAAACGCCACCATACTTCACTGCGCGCCCCGGCCGAGTATCGGCCTGCAAGCTGCAGAATACTTATATGGATGCAGAGCTGCCTCTTCTACTGTGGAAGCGATGCAAGGGGCAACGATCAATGGCACTACTACGTGCAAGGCACCGCTCCGAGCAATCGTACCGCCGGTACTAAGAATTCGCTTCCGCCGCATGCCACGATACCGACAGCGAGCACTACTAGGGTTCTTCCCGGGTCGGAAATTGGGCGCGAGTAAGTGATATTCCCCGTTCTCATGCGCGGGAGACTGAGTTTGGTTAGCCTGGAAGCAGGACTACGGGCAATGATAGATGCCGGCCCTCCCTGCGCGTGCGGTGTAAATGCGCATCAGCTGTCCGCCATTGGACATCGGCGCGGTTCATTGTCTCCGGCGACCAAGTCGGCGTGCAAGCTGTCGAGGATAGAACCTTGCGTCGATGTACTGCGAGAGAACGTGCCGGGGCAGCTCTGGACTACAGGCAACGCACTGCACCCCGACCGTGCACCCCGTACCGCGCAAGGGTCCAACCGTCTCTGTGAATAACGCGCCTCGACGAGATGGCGAGTTGTCCGAATATCGCAAACGCTTTCCGCGAAACGCACGCCTCGCCCCAAGCGCAAGCCTCCATTCACACCTTGGACCTCCCTGGCCCTACCCACCAACTCCGCGATTACACCGACTGGCGCCAGGCGGCCGCGAAGCAGCACGTCGTCGTCGCAGCACGCCGGGATCCACGCAGCAGCTGGGTTGCCGAGCAATTGAGCTGCCCCTGGATGGCTGCCCTAACCCATCACGCTTCCCCGCTAGTACAAACCTAGCTGCCATTCCATGTGCGCGCGCGCTGCTGCCGGTCTCGCCCTGGCTGGAATTGCTGATGCTCTCTGCTGCCAGCATCTCCCGTCACCCCATGACAAGTGCGTGCGTACTAGGACCCCCGGCATTCCACCCAGATCCCCCAGGCCTAATCCGGACGAAATTTGGATTTTGGAAGGCCCTATGCCTCATGTAATCCGGACAAAATCCGGCCAAAATTTGGCTATGCCTGGTGCCAAAGTCCGGACCCAAACCCACCCGAACGGTCACGGCCTGAGCCCCATCCGGACATTCTGGCATGGGAGTCATGGCAAAAGGGTTTTCGTCGGGTCGAGGGCTTGAGCGCGCGCCCCGGACGGCTTAGACGCCCAGAAGCCCTGAGGACTTTCGGGGACAAAATCGTCCAAAACCCTCGAAGGCCTCAGGTAATCCGGACATTTTTGAGCGCCTAATAGGCCTGATCCTGCAGACAGACACGTCCAGATTTGAAAAATCTGGATGGGGCATTTTGGTGGGTTGCCGGGGGTCCT
>MNAD01001529.1:0-29192 GCA_001895945.1 Trametes pubescens
TCCTTCTCTAGTGTGCTACCCGACGATCTCGCTCTCGCACTCGTCGACGACCACCCAGGGAGTTGGTAGTATCATCAACGCTAAGTACGCTGTACGCTTGGGAATGCAAGTACAGCGCGGGTCTGGAAACCGCCCGAGCGCGCGCGCGCGAAGCAGTCTGTCCTGACTCGATTTCAGGCACACGCGAAGTATTTTCTGCGCCCGAGTCCCTGACGCTCAATATAACGACGTTCACAGTGCCACATGGCATGTTAACGTTTTCGATGCGCGAGGCGCAAGGAGGCTCGCGACCCGAAGATGGTACGTACAAAAGCACTGGCTCCTCGTCCCTGGCACTTACTACCTCCGTGATTAATTTTGACGTATGCGTTCATCGCTGCTCAATCAGACCCGTCTATTCAGGACCTGGGGTACGTGGCACTGGGGGCATTCTCGTCGATTGTGCAGTGCACGTACAGCTCTGTTACGCCCTCCGAGTCCATATGGCGTTAGTCAAAGCACTTGACCACCACGTTCGAGGTGGTCTAGCGCTAGAACACCTGACGGACACGCCCGCATCAGCCTGAGGAACCCAGCGCGATGGTACGCAATCCAGAGAACACGAGCAGCGTAGACTCGTCAGTGCAAGAGGGGACACGCCGCACGCAGGCAACACCTTTGTCCCGACCGGTCTCTGAGGGTTACTTGGTTACGCGCGCGGACGCGATGCCAGTGGTGGTGGCTCCGTGTGGTTGACGAGTTGAGCCTGACTTGATATGCGCACGGACATAGAATATGAGGTGTATATCGCTACACAGAAGACACCTTAGTATCACGCCGCAGTGGGAGTTATGCAAGCTCACAGCTTGCATTTCATTCAACGATCGCCAACTTGACAAATTGATGACAGCGCTCCTGCGTTTGGAAATCAACATATCAGCATGGCTAGACGAGCGGCGGAACGGACTAGGGTGCACTAACCTCATCACAGAATTGGCGTGGAAGTTGGTAGGCGCGCCAAGTTTGTGTACCTTTTAAGCGCTGTAAGCGGTGTGCAAAGCATTGTAAGCCAATCACGACCGCCCGCGAGGATTGGGCCGATTGCAACGATCCCGGAATGATTATGCTCATCGTCACGACCTTCGGAATGAGTTCCAACATAGTTTCAAGATTTCGTAGTCATCATAAGGGCCTCCGAACATACCGCAAATCTTGTAAACCTTTGCAGCTGACATGGAATCATTGATCACCTTACATTGCCACGAGACGAGACCCAATGATCATACTGGGTGTTCATGTTGCACCACCCACGACGGACCCCAACACCTTCCAGTTCAGCCTCCACGAATGCCTTGTACCAGCTGAGCTCGGGAGCTGTGAACACTTCATATTACGAGACAACGTAACTACTTGTATGCATAATCCCTCGTATCGTGAGCCATCCGAGCACTGTCCAATGATTCCCGCATAAAGCCTCACTCGGCGAGCAGCTCCGCCAACGTACCGAGCTCGCGAGCCTCCTTGTAACGCTTGAGCCGCTGCTCAATGATGTGAAGGGGCGGAAGCTCAGGCGCAATTCGCTTGCGTGTCTGCGGCGAGAGAACGCAGCCGTTGAGCTCGTTCGGTAGGGGTACATGGGTCTACAAACAACGTTACATTAGCGTGAGTGAATGTTGCATGCAAACGAGCCTTACTTACCGGTCGGTTCTCAGGATCTCTGAATGCACGGTTCAATTCTAGGACCCTTTCTGCAACGGCTGTCGCCGCATCGCTCCCCATCTCTCCAGACAGCTTCAGTGCATCATTCCGCCCCTGTGCTCGCCCGTCTGCACACCCCAGAGTGTACGCATCAAAGACATGGTCGTGCTCGGACTCCGTGTCGGAGCCGGACTGATCCAGCGAGACGGTCTCCGGGGTTGGGAGCGGAGCAGGGGGTACCAGACGGCTTACTGCATCGATTGACCCTGATGTTGACCGTGTTGGATGTGGACTCGCATTATCCAGGAGCTCGACACGGCCGGCCTCGCAGGACATGTCGTCTACCGGGGGCGTGAGTGAGCATGAAGGCTGATGTTGTTGTGTATGAGATGCCGGTTGCGTCGGGGGGCTTGAGGCTGGAAAAAGCGACTCGGATGAAGCTGGGCTCAGTGTTCGTATGCTATCGAAGAATTCGCGAGCCTCCGGGATTCTCATGAAGAGCGTCTTGACCACAGATGCAGGCACTATCAGAGAGAATGATAAGTGGGCATACACGTAGATTCAAAGTGAGGACATACAAGCAGACTGTGAGGGGGTGGGCGATACAGGTGGAGATGGCGACGGGCTGAGTTGTTTGGCGTCATTTGATGTGTAAGTCGTCGGTGGCGGCGTCACCTCAGCCAGCTTAGGGATTTCATGTTGAGCATGAGGTGGTACACATGAGGCTTCAGACCGCGGCACTGTCAGGATAGTGGCACGCGATCCCGAGGCGGCATGAGTCGTATAACAACATATTGACAGAGTCTGCAGTTGATATTCTTAGCGTACCCGTGAGGCGACCTGAATTTACACTTACTATAGATTCACTATGTGTAGCTGCTCCCTGTTCCAGTGCTGTTGAACTAGATGGGCTAGTGGTTGGCCGTCTGACGGCAACATTGAGAGTGATGTCTTCGAGGTCGACGGGTAGACTGATCTCGTAAACTACGCTGGGTCGTGATTCAGAGTGACTACCCGTATCCATCCTTGGAAGGCCAAGAGAGAGTTGGACGTATAGGGATGACAAAGGGGAGAGTCGAAGTGTTCAGCGTAAACTCGCAGTGGCACCGATGTTTGGCGCTCAGCGCTGTGCTCACCTGGAGATCGCGCCCAAATATGGTAAGTCCTGTACTGCACACTCAAGCACCGCACAATTGGGCGTCTCCCAAAACTCAAACTCGACACCGAACCACATCATCTTGTGCTGTCCCTCCTCGCGCTTTCATACTCCGTTCTATCGCTAGCCCGACGCATCGGCTACAATCTTGAATATCGATAACTGGAGGCAGACTGACAACAACAGCTTGTTGTGCGGGGCTCCAAGTACATTCCAGTAAGTTAACACCGGTTCGACAAAACATCAAAAGCTCACCCAGCTCACTCATCATCCTCGAAAGTTATTGAACAAGTGGAGACATGCATCACTCTGAAAACTATTGGGCTTCCATCATCTGTGTCCCTGTGGTCATAGCAGGCTCTTCCTTATGGTGAAATGTGCATGCGGCGGCGGGCCTTATGCCAACAAGGCTGCCCTTTCACGGCATCGCAAAACGTGTACACTGGTCTCCGATGCGTCTGCGGAGACATACCGAGCCGCCCGTGCCCAGCAAGAACAGGGTCCTGCGCTGAAGAAGCCTCGCCTCGCGCTCAGCATGCCGGTGCATATACTATCTTTATACCAGGTTTGATGGGTTTCTGAACACGACCATGTAGGCATGGATGCGCCCAGCTGGACGGGAAGGAGATCCATCACAAGGATCGGCCGTACATGCGGAGGATAGCCATCAGGGCGTGGATGTGGATGGGGACCTCGAACTCGTACAGGTGAGAGTATGTGCCATTTGCATAGTATGCCGTAGCTCATTGTGGGCCTCAGGATAATTCAAGCGACCTCGCTGAGAGCATGGTCCCCGAGATCATTCCGGACGTTGTGCCGCCTGCGCCACGGACAAGAGCCGGCCGAACCACACACCCGACTTGGAAGATTCGTGACGCTCTGCCAGAGGACGTCGGTGCAGCTCTAGACAATCTACTTCCAGTCGAAGACAACGTACCAGTATTCCCTGAGTCTCCGACTGTGGAATCACGTCCGCGCCCCCACCTCGTCCTGCTTGCTACCGACTACGTGCGGACAGTAGCGAACACATTTGGGCTTCGTTGGTTCTACAAGCGACGCCCTCCTCGCCCTCCCCAGTCTCGTATGGATCTCGAGGCCTGCTATGTGCCTACTGCAAATATCTCCGCTGCAAAGAAGAAGTCCCGAACCATTGCGGAGATCATTTTTCCGTTCCCCAACATCTCATCGTGGCACTTCTCTTGGCACTATACCAATGGGTACAAGAAGACACAGGCTGACCGTGAGGCTATGAAGGAGCTGGTTAATCGAGACGACTTCTTGCCAGCGGACATTGTCAATACCGACTTTCGCAAATTGCACCAGCAGCTCGCATCAGGTGTGTGCGCAGACGCACCTTGGTCCAATACCCGTGAAGGTTGGCGAACCTCTTCGGTCACCATCGGGGTTCCGATCGGGAAGTGTCCTACCCAAGCGTCTCGCCGCGATGCGGTGGCGGCGGCACACCGTGTCAATCGACATGAGCCCGCTGCAGATACGCCCCCTGTACATGCCATCCCTGGACATCACTTCACGGTCGCGGACTTCCCCCACAAGAGTCTGTGTGCCGAGATCAAGAAGACATTCTCCTCCAATCCAGCCGCTCGTGACTTTGTCTATGAGCCTTTTCTCATCGAACGTGTTATCCCGAACTCGTCGGAGACCGAACGAGTACACGGAGAGCTTTATAACTCGCCATCCTTCGTCCAGGAAGATCTACGGCTGCAGAACTCTCCGCGAGAGCCAGGTTGTGAGCTCCCACGCGCCATCGCCGCACTCATATTCTGGACCGACGCAACAGTGGTCTCACAGTTCGGAAATCAAAAGGTGTGGCCTTGCTACATGTACTATGGGAATCAATCGAAGTACATGCGTGCGCGACCGACAGCGCGTGTGGCTCACCATGTCGCCTACTTCACTACTGTGAGTCTCGGGTCTAAAGATTTATCATACAGTCGCTCATATGGTGCTCTGGTCTACATAGCTGCCTGATCACATCCAAGATTTCTTTCGGGCGCACAATGACGGGAAATCCGGGTCTGCGCAGCTGCTCACTCACTGCCGCCGCGAGCTGTTCCATGCACAGTGGGGCTGCTTATTGGACGAGGAATTCGTACACGCATACGAGCACGGAATCATCATCGACTGCATCGATGGGACACGTCGCAGGATCTACCCTCGTATCTTCACGTATTCAGCTGACTACCCTGAGAAGTAAGTCTTCGCATTTGTTATTCAAAGATACCTATCGCTAACTGACTCCTTAGGATGCTCATTGCTACTCTAAGGGACAAGGGCCGATGTCCGTGTCCGTGCTGTCTGGTGGTCTTTCCTGATATCAACAAGATCAGCACTTCCGAGGATTCCGATAGCCGCCATCGTAATGCAAGAGATACGGTCGAAGTACAATCCGATCTGGTCCAACAAGCACGAGGGATTATCTATGATGATGGCTATGTAGTCAATTCCGATCGCGTCGAGACACTCTTGCGAGAACATTCCCTGGTGCCGACTGTGGTATGTTCTGTCCACCGAGAGGGGCCTACCGAGCTGACTACTGCACCGGTGTCGTTTAGAATGCCTTCTCGCATCTCCGCGAGTTCAACTTCAACATCCAAGATGCACTCGTCGTGGACCAGCTTCACGAGTATGAGCTAGGTGTCTGGAAGGCACTTTTCTCCCATCTAGTGCGCATACTCGATGCAGCAGGCTCTGAAGTAGTCAACGAGCTCAATGAACGGTATGGCATGATTGCTACGGCTATGGAAAGTGTTTCCGCTAACAGTGATCATCTTTCGCAAGGTTCCGTCAAGTTCCGCCATTTGCATGGACAACTATACGCAAGTTTGCCGACAATGTCTCCGAAATGAAGAGAATGGCAGCACGAGACTACGAAGACATCTTGCAGGTAACAGCATTCATGTATACTAGCTCATCATGTACTGATCATGTGCCAGTGTATCATTCCGTGCTTCGAGGGTCTGCTCCCAGAAGTACATGACAACACGATCTCAACACTCTTGTTTGTGGCGGCATATTGGCATGCCTTGGCCAAGATGCGAATGCATACAGACATGTCATTGCGGCTCTTTGATGACACTACAGCAACACTTGGGTACGAGCTTCGCCGTTTCGCTACGGTCACCTGTTCTGCGTTTGCTACTCGTGAAACACAGTCCGAGTACGATGCTCGGAAGCGAGCAGAAGTGCGTTGAGCTGCTCTGTCCGATCAAAGCTCTTCAGCACCGCTGCGAAGCAACACATTACAGCCTGTGGCTGGACGCCGCCCCCGGGGATTCAACCTGCACACAATCAAGCTACATTTCCTTGGTGACTATGTCGCGTCAGTAAGGAAGACGGGCACAACAGACTCGTATACGAGTCAAACTGTGAGTCCGCATCTTTGGATATTGTGCTTGTGCCCTTACAAGTCAATCGCCAGGGGGAGCACGAACATCGGCAGGTGAAATCGCGCTGGCAGCGTACCAATGGTGTCCATGCTGGCAGTCAGGTCATGAATATCGACGCCCGGGAGGCCCGCATGTTCACGATCACTCATGAGCTCGCCGATGCTGGCCTTGCAATACCGGGGATCATCTCGCACTCTGACGATGTCGCCTCCCCCTTGGGCATTCCTCCTGAGGATCACCATCATATTGCAAGCTCAGAGAAGAACTACATCGACCTTCGGGAGTGGCAATCTGAGAATCCTGATGACCCGGTTGTAGAGGTGCGCCCCTAGCCATTGTAGTGTGTTTCCGTCATTCCTGTACTGATATGCGGCCGACTTTGTAGACCTTCGTGCCCGACCTTAAGGCGCACCTTCGACAGCGCCTGCAGGATGCATACCCCAGTCTAGGCGACCCAGATGTACCCATCATCTTGCACCATGACTGTGTCTATCAGCATGCCACCGCCCACATCAACTACACATCTTACAACTTACAGCGCGAGCAAGACATCATTCATCCTTCTGTTGGAAAGTCCGACATCCTCGTTCACACCCCGTCCGTAGAAGAGCACATCTGGCATCCTTGGAGCTACGCACGAGGAACAGTGGATCTGAAGTACGCAGGCTGGAGCGCGTGCGATACACCCCTTGGGCATCGGACTCCACTGCCTTTGGTTTCATCGATCTGGCGCACGTCATTCGTGCCATCCACTTGATCCCCGCATTCCACTACCTTCGAACACCGGACTACCTCCCCCCGCACACACTCTACCGAGAACCGAAGGGAGACTGGAGGTTCTTTTATGTCAACTGGTCAGTTTAATTTCCTTGATTGCATTGTACACTACACTGACCCGCTGCGAATCCAGGTTTGTTGACCGAGACACGTTCATTCGGCACGTAGGCTGTGGAGTAGGCCACCTGGAGACGCGTGCACATGATGTTGAGCACATCCTCTATGACGGGTTTGACCCTGATGCGACCTGCGAGGACGAACCCGTCGGAGGTGTGCCTGATGGCAATGACGAGCTTGAGGCACTGGAAGTGGATGCCGACCACGATTTGGCTCTAGACGAGGTGGATGAGCTTTATGCCGATTTGTGATCCACATGCGTAGGGACGAACGGCGACCAATGGCATGTACGGGTCTGTGTTTGGTTACGTTTACGGTTCCTGTACTAGCGCTTCCAGGTGCACCTTAAATCCCCGTGGGTTGCTCACCTAGGTGACCATCCTTCCCTCAAGTTTTCCTTCCGGTGCTGGCACCCACTCTTCACTTTTGCACAGACCACTCCTTCATTGTCACCCTCTCTTTCCTCATAGTCCTCTCGCAGCGATGGCCGGAACACGCACACACTCTGAATGCGACAGCGGCAGCGAAGATGAAGACCAGCACCCTCGAAAGACTACCCGTCGAACGGCTCGGTAAGCTCATTCTGTGCACTGTGAGACCGAGGAATCCACTAAAATATGACATATCCAACAGTCCCACAACGGAGGCGGCTTTGGTGAGTGCCGGCTCCGCCATGGGCATGATGGGCGACTTGTTCCGGGATTTCCAAGCTATTCTCGACGCCGGCGTTAAGCAGAACGAACAGTCCCCCCCACAGCACTGACTTATCGGTACGTAGTATTGATGCATCCAACAAACTATTCTGACAATTTCGTTTGAAGGCAGCGCAAGTACTGCGAGCTCTACCAACAACTCGTTGGCATAGTCCCATGGATGGTTGACGAGATCGCTAAGCGGGGGCCCAGAGGTGCATACCTTGTTGCACGTGATGTGCGTCTGCTGTCTTATTGTCGTAGTGCACCGGCATGCACAGCTGACTCCTATCCATAGCTCGAGGATGGGCGCATGTCTGTGCGAGGTACCGACCTCCACGGAGTCAAGAAGGCCATAGTCACTTGGGACCAGTACAGCCCTGCCATCCCTCCCGATGCGAAGTCCGTGCGTGGCTTCAACCACCCTGACTGCGGCCGTCTGTTGTGCCCCGCCGTATATGATTGGTCGGACCCCGAGTGAGTCATCCTGAACCTGCCTGTACATTTGTCCACGCCTAACCTGCTACATTCTACCAGGGTCCAGCGAGGTCTCCAGAACGGAAGTCGCAAGTATCCCGCCGGCGCACAGGACTGGCCGCTCATGTTGTGGAAGGTCGAGAAGGTCGACCTGGAGAACCTCCCCGACGGCTTCCTCCGCAATCTCCGTTTAATCAAGGTGCGGTGGTCTTGTTGTGTAGCTTGTGCAGCAGCCTAATGTGCCCTTCGAGTCAGGCTGGCCGCTACTCTCTCCTAGGGCCGCGCACTGTCAATCAGCTGGTGCCGGGCAAGTACCCTGCCCGGAAGCCCAAGGCAAAGGTCCATCGCATTCGCTCCATCACGGTCAGATTCATGGCATATGCGGCTGTACTGGTAAAGCTTCTCGAGTACCTGCCTTGCCTCCACATGCTCATGCACGATCTCTTTACAGGTTCACTGTTCTCTTTGCTCGCAGGAATCCTTTGGTGATGGCACTACTGCCGGCACCTTCCCTTACGAGCATTTCTATCAGTCGCTCGTGCGCTATGTAGAAGAAACCATGACCAAAAATGCACGCTCCGAGCTCCTGAGATGGTGGACCTCGTAAGTTCTCGTACTTCTCGACTTAGCTATTGCACTAACTCTGTGGCTGTGGAACAGGCAGATCTTCGGTCTCGAGGAAGACTACTCTGACGACGAGGTGGACCCCCTCGGACCTCCCGACAGCGTGCGCTCGGTGATGGCGCGGATGAAGGCCCAGGAAGCTGCTCGCGTCGCGGCTGCGGAGGCTGCGCAAGGGCTCGCCGCACTGGCGGCCGCCAACCAACCCCCAGTCAGCGAGTTGGAAGCAGGTCCCAGCACGGCACCGGCGGCGGTGGGCACCGGCTAGTGCGGTGGCGGCAGCGGTGACCCACTGGTAGTACTAGCTGGCGCCATAGTTGTAGTACATTTGTATTGTGGTCCATTATAATGCATCATTTCTGTTGCCCGTCATGATCTGCTCGATGTTCCAGTGCACTTCGAACTGAATGATATGCTATATATCTATTGGTAGCACTCCGAACATGGCTTGTCTTACCACGGTGTCGCATGTGCTGGGAAGGACCACAATAAGTGTATATCTTACAACCATTTCGATATGGCCAGACATTCTATCGGATTATTATCACAGTCAAAATTACTGCGGTGACATGTACGGGCATCCTGGCAACGGTTAAAACAGGCAGCGGTGTCGCGTGCATGGTAAGAGGCTCAACGCAATCGTAGTGGCATTATCATAGATTGCGACCTAAAGATCATTGGGAACCTTACAACCGATTACAAGCCCATGATAGCTGGATTATATACCATTGTAAGATCCGGGTCAAATCTGTGATGCTCCTCGGCTCCCTCACTGTCACTGTCAGAAGTCGCTTCTATGGCATCCATGGAGGGTGGTGCCTGAACGTCAACGAAGGCAGTAAGCAACACGATTCAACCACAGTGACACCGTGCCGAGGGGCCCCAGAGAACAAGCCTAAGCAACACACCTGTTCATTGTCAGAGGCGCCGGCGGGATCAAAGTTCACGGCTATTCCGACCAAGGCCTGGAACGCCCCACTCTGGAGGGAAGGACGCAGATTGTTGCGCGTCACGTAGTGCCAGTCTAAGTACCACCGTGGCTGGCCCAAGTACTTCTGTAGTATAGTGAGAACCTTCTCCTCCGGAATCTCGCCCGCAGCTCTAAATTGCTCGATATTGAGGTCCTTTAAGTTCCCTGCCCTGGCGGTTGCGATCCTGATGATGTTCATCGGCAACTTCGTAGCGCCTGTCAGACCGGAGTGTACACTCTTGAGGTTGTCGACTATGCTCTCGTCCCCGGTCTTGTACCTCAGAAAAGCCCTGGCCCACCGTAGAACGGCTATTCCACGCCCGCCTTCCTTGGAGCCGTACTGGAGGCCGTATGGGCTTTCCGTTTGTTCGACCGCTAGTTTTGCGTCAAAGTCACGGTCGATGTCCCATTCGTCCTTCAGCGGCGGATATCCCTTGCGGCCCTTCGGCTTACGCTCGGCGGGCAACCTTGAATGCAACGTGCATGTCATATGGGAAGCCGTAAAGCCAGAGTGGCGTTTCTTTGAGTGTAGCAATACGCGAGGGCTCGACAGGTAAAGCGGACATGAGAGTTTACTGCAGGTTTCGATGACGCACGATCTCGCATGATGGTGAGAGACGCTCTCTGCGAGCGCTCACTCACTCGCGTTCATTGGCGCCAATCGCGAGCTGGTCGCGCACACCTTTCTCCATGCGCCCATCTGCCCAAAGTATCACACGCTCCTTTTGCGTGTTGCCAACTCTGTCGAGCCTACCCAAGCATGGACCGAGTGAGCAGAATTCGTGATTAAAAATAAAGATATCGGGTCCTGTCTGCTGATGTGTCGCTTGTGGGGACGGCCCGTACATACCATGGACGGTCTCTTCACTAGAGCGACCTCTCAAGCGATTGCCATCCGTGGCAGGATGTGTTAAGCACCTGGGATTGTCTTCGAGGCATCTTACCGAGATTCACGGGCACGCACTCTCTGAGCCGGTTGTGCTGCATATAGCCAGACGTCCCCCGGCCGACTCCACCGCTGCGAAGCCAAAGGTGTTCAACTGTTGCCCAACCGGACTTCCCGATGGCAGCTTGCTTATTGAGTATTGTCCGTTTGACTTTGTACGAATTGGTGACCAGAGCGGGGCCGTGCTTTCCGGATGACTTTCCAATACGGGACCTGTGCATATCGATGTTCTGGCTGGGCCGTCGCAACGAAACCAGCAGCTTATATGCTCCAGGCTTCTGCTCGGTGTTACTTGCGTGCGCAGTGGCAGCCCTGCGTGGTATCTAGTCAAAGTGCTTTGCTACCTTCAACGCATACAAGCCCGCATGTCGTTATTCTGCCTACATACACATCTTGTGCGTCGGAAGAACTGCTGCGGATCGTGGAAAGGGTGAGCCAGCCATTTTGTCTCTTCGCTCCGATCAGTATTCACCCTAGCGAGCTAATCCCACAGACTCTGCATAAGAACGATCAAACACACTGATACTCATCATCCCTCACAAGGTACCATCACCGCATGACAGCGACAATGCCCACCACTCATTTCACCACTTGGCTTGTTACCGGGTGAGCCTGTTTGGCCATCTCTTTGTGCTAGAACTAATGCATATTGCCTATGCTTGCCTCAGTGCTAACCGCGGCATCGGCCTCGAAATCGTCACGCAACTCGTCGCGTCGTCCAACAACCTGGTCATCGCGGCATGCCGCACCCCAGAAAAAGCGACCGCGCTCAACGACCTGAAGAAGTCAGCGAGGGGTGTGATACACATCATCAAGATCGATGTCAGCAACTTTGATAGCATCCGCGCGTCGACGAAGGCCCTTCAGGCAGTCTGCGGCGAGACCGGCCTCAATTATCTGATCAATAACGCTGGTATCGTGCGTATTTTGCTCCGCTCTCCACAACACCGCGTGACGTTTACTCACAGCCATTCTGGCACGCCATCGTATAGATCGCTCAAGACACCGTGTCCACTCTCGATCCGGAGCACCTGCTCGAGCTCTTCAAGACAAACACCGCGGGCCCCGCGCTCGTCTCGCAGGTGTGCCTGCCGTTTCTCGAGAAGGGCAGCACGAAGAAGATTCTGCACATCTCGAGCACTGCGGGCAGTATTGGTAGCCTGAGCGCATTGGAAAGTCCGCGTGGACTGTTTACGTCGTACGCAATGAGCAAGGCCGCTCTGAACATGCTGGTACGCACTAGCCTCTTGAGATGCGCCGCCTTGCTTTGACTGACTCTGTGTTTACATTCTAGGCGTACAAGCAGAAGTTGAAAAATCCCGACTTCACCATCATCACCCTCTGCCCCGGGTGGGTGAAAACGGGTTCGTGTTCATGGCAGCCATCACTCTGGACTCCAGGTGCTGATGTGTGTGCTTTGCATAGATATGGGCGGCGAGGAAGGGTTGCTCGAGCCGCACGAGAGCGTTGCAGGCATTCTCAAGGTTATCACGTCCGCGACGGTCGTGGAGAGTGGCAAGTATTTGCGGTACAATGGCGAGGAGATCCCGTGGTAGGACTGCCATCTCCGAGAAGTCTTAGCGGTATGGTATGGACACGGCAGAACAATAACGAAGCTTCATTGGATCTTGTTTGGATGCAGGCTCTTCGTTCATCTTATGACCGAGTGTGAAGAGGCAGACTGCTGTTTGCACTAACCTTTTCTCGTCACCATGAAAGCATTTAATATCGCTGCAGGTTGCGGATAGCATCGAAAACTTCGCGCACACGCACAGCGCGTCGCGCGTCGCGTCGGCCCTATTCCATGTGGTTGGCAAATGAGAGTGTCGCCAATCGGTAAGTGGACTTCGCTCGCAGATATGCAACCACCGGACTTCTATCCCGTTCACTCCCGGCCCAACAATAAGCCGCCTTTCACTGTACCTGCAGACCTGCAGATCTCACTCACAGTCGTTCTGGTATGTCCAATATATACCTCAATCATAGTTTAGCCTCGTACTGATCATCCTCACACGCAGGGTGCATGTCAACACTGGACTGTGCAGACAGACCAGCATACTGGTCTATTGACGTCGCAACGAATCCTCAATGTTCTGTGAAGTGCCCGATGGCCTCGTGGCAACATCCGATGCGCAGTGCCACATGAACTAGTAAGAACTCCGGAGATTTGATGTGCGCCCGAACGCGTACACTAAGATCGTGGTGATGCGCTCTCAGATCTGGGGCGATTCTGGCGGCGTTGTGGGTCCTGCGTGTGCATTCAGTGTTTCTGTGAGTTCTCAATCTCTTAGTTCTGGACTGCATTCCATGCTATGCACCGCTGACATAATTGCTCATATCTTCTTTCAGCTCACGCACCAGTGGAACCACCAACCCTTTAGAGCCAGATTGAGAGTTTGGGCCGGGATGTTGCATATCTCGAATTCGAAGACTCAACATTTGGCCGCATATGGCCGCTCTCGTACGAAGAAGTCCGTGCCACGATGAGCTCCACTTTTGCGGTGTCGGCACTGCATTTCTTTGATTCAAAATGCATGCGATGGACACGCAATGCTCCTTCGGCTTCTGATGTCCGCACTTGGTACAGACATTCGCCAAGCTGCTTCACCGGGTTGCTCAGAGTATTGTTTAGTCCCCGGCGACACCGGTCTCTTGCTGGCGCAAATAGGTGAGCACAACATGTACCTCACATCGTATAAAGGGCACCTCTCGAGCTTTGCGTATAGACCATCCACCTCATCTTCTCCTCTTAGAGCTACTTTACATCTCTCAGACATAGACACGATGCGTTTCTCTCTCTGCGTCGTTCTTGCCATGGCCGCCGCGGTGCTCGCCGCTGACCCGCTTGTCGTCAACACCCCGTAAGCATAGTTCCTGCAGTGGGACATCGACGGGTCCTGACCATCTTCGCAGGACCTCGGCTCCTCAGTGCAGAGACACCATCACTAACTGGACCGGTGGAACTCGTAAGTAGCATTCCTCGTGTTGCGAGATAGTGCTTGATCACTGATCATGTCTTCTTTTAGCCCCTTTCACTTTGGTACACATGAATCTCCCTTCTGGCTCCAATCACTAGCTGACTGGTACAATGAACTTGGAACGTACCCCGCAGGCGTGAGTGTTTTCAAGTGCTATCGTAATCATTGTGTCGTCTCATGACCTTTCCCTAGTATGAACTTCGACGGAGTCAAGGAAGTGCCCAACACAGGCACGGGCGACCGCACCGTGGACTGGCACACCAACGTCCCCGCCGGTAAGTCTCCAATCTCCTCTTCTGCGACTACTGGTACTGACGCCAAGCATGCTCACTATTCAATTGATCGAATAGGCACCGTTGTGTTCTTCTCGGTCACCGACGCAGAGGGCCAATTCGGCCGTTCTGCCGACTTCGTTGTTGAGCCGAGCGGCACGTCTTGTTCCTTTCGCGCGGAGCATGCGCACGAGACTTACGATACCCTTCCGCAAACAGACAACAGCAGCTGTCTGTGAACGATCAAGGAGTCTGTGCTTGGGGTTGGTTGGTCCGTCTTCCGGCCCTGGCCGTCATGAACTGGCTTGGCTTTACCATGCACCATGTTATGTTCTCGTTGATATGTTCAGCTCGTTTGTTCTTTACGAATAGTCTGAGCAGGCAATGATACACTCTATCCTTTCACAAGTCTTGACTGTGCATATGGTGAATGTGGATGAAACGTAGTTGCGGATTGGTTGCGGAGTCGAGATGGGTCTCTTGACGTTCGGCCGTCAGGACCGGCGAGGGTGCTCGTTGCCGGCAGGCCACGTGGCATGGACACCATGGAAGAGGCGCCCATCCACAGCTGTCCTGCGTTCCTCGACGCCGACGAGGCCTCCAAATGCTATTCATCATTGTCACCCCCTCGTACTGGAATCTACGACTGCCAACCCCTACTGTGACCATCTGTGCAAGTTTCTCATGGTCTTGGGAGCCCTACAGCGTGGAAGATACATATGTGTAAGTCCTTTCGAAGTCCGGAATGTCTGGAGCGCCGTGCAAAAGGCGAATGTTGTGTGCAACTACGTGGAAAATCATCACTCCCCCTCACTCGACGACGGTACAATTGTTCCCTGAAAGAGCGGCATCCCAGTCCCAGTGAGTACAACTCCCTTCGTATGCGGGTGTGGATGGACACTTACGTCCGTGTCGGATGATGAAAGGTGCGGTCTCCGCCGTGTCCCTCTCTTCGTCCAAAATCGAAAGAGTGACCTCCGTGCCTGGGGGAGTTGTTAGTAGCGGGACCGGCGGAACGCTACGTTTTGTTAAGTGCTGCACCATCACCGCAGGTAAGAAGGCTCTCCTGTCGTGATGATACATGACAACGCCCGCAACGATTTGCTACATGGCCTCAACTCCTCGTATGAACATGGATCATGGTGGGGACAAGGTTTATACAGTCCGAGGGTTGGTCTTGGCAATCCAGTCGATGTTTTGCACCCACACTGCATTTCTGGTGAAGTGTGTTTGCCGTCTTGGCGGGTTGCACGATCCAGGAAGTGAGCATACCGATCATAGATCCTCAAGCCTCCAGTACCGATGGGTGAGCTATGGAATGCATACATACTCGTTTCGCACAGGACCACCCACGGGGGACCGTACGAACGTATCGCGAGATGAAGCCCTCCAGCAGCTAGTTCCCGTATTTGTCCTATTTAAATGAGCGTGCAATTGTCGTCTAGTAAATGCCCCCGGGCGTCAGTAATAACGCCGCACGCCGATGCATGACGCATAGACTCACTCCCAGACTGGATGGTGAACGGTGCGCTCTGAGCGATTGCCCCGGTTGCATCGACCAAGAGTGCGCTAACAGATTCACCTAGACATTCGTGCGTCACCATTGCTGTTCCTTTGCGCGTTCCCACACCGGAGCCAGTATGAGAGGGGTGACGTACCAGCGGCGATGTTCGTGCTCCAAGTGAACGACTCCGGCTGACCGGAGAGGCCCGCGAACTGCTTGATGTCCTCACCAGTGCGTCCGTCCAGGATTCTATCGAGCGAGTAGAGCCGAAAGAGGATCGTGAGTAGAGCTTAACACGCGAGGAGTATCTGAGGCGTCACTCACTCCTGTTCAAATGCACAGGCCGGATGAGAAAGCCGCAGAGGAGAAGGGTATGCGACGGGGGACGTACCAGGAAGAACGGAGCTTCGAGAGTGTCAGTGTTCGCGGTCAGTTGACGGCGGCAATGTTTGACGGGCTGCACTCACGTTCTCCGCCGGACCATGTGATGAGCGTAGGGACGCATTGCGCAGCGTCAGCCCTAGTGAGATGAATAGCTGTGAGGGGGCACGTTCGGGAACGAGGATGCCGAACACGTACGGGGTATTGAGAACGAAAGGCCCTGCTGCGAACGCGAACATGGAGAGCGTGAGAACAGCAGTAAGAGTCTTGGAGAACATATTGTGCGGGTCCTAAAAGAGGAAGGCGCTTGAGTAGTTGAAGAAGGGCGATGAGAGCGAGGTGCATACCTTCCTGTCCCCCTCTTGTACCTTTCGATTAGGCTTCACGAGCTGTGCCATCGATTGACATATCACTGTCACCCCACCTTGACAGCGATATTGCCATGCACACTGCGGTGCGCGGCCACTTGCGGCATGGAGTCCACTGTGAACAGCTATGTATAGGTGGGGTGTCTTTGTCTGCCGCACCTGATTATGCCAGGACACAGAAGCCTGCACGATGAAAGCTCATAGGGTCACCTACGGAGCGATCGCAGTGCATCCATTACACACGCTGCCAATCACAAGGTACATCTAACATGCATCACCACTGTGATGTGCCGCCATGGTTGAGTATTATGACCATACCCGTGACGTCGATGAAACTGAAACGCACGTAGGCCTACGTATCCATAAACTTTCTTTGAAGGCGAAGGCATATATCCTGGGGAGTGTGGGATGGCCTGCGAATGTATGCACATACAATCACTATGGGAATCTTCGTGTAGTAAGACACCATGCGTAGTGTACCCTTGGAGTTAGCACCAAATACGGCGGAAATAACTGGAGGGCGTACTGCTGCTAATGCTCGGGTGATGAGATGCAATCACACGTTGGGTACCTCGACGCATCGGTGCGACATCTGTTCAAAACAGTATGGTCTTACGCGCCCCTTATCCAACAGGTACCTGTGTAGCGAACGTCAGCCCGTCGTACGAGCCCAGCACGTACGTACCTACCTATTGAGGAAGTAAATGTAGTGCGCCAGATCATTGCGCGCCCTTTCCTTCATGCACTTCATCAGCAAGCAGTCCGCGATGCACTCGTCCGCGCTCACATAGGATTCGAAGGTCTGCATTGGCCGAACTGTGCTATATTTGCGCGAGCCCCGCGAACACGCACTTGAGGGACACAAACCTAGCATTGCTTGCGTGGAGATCGTGGAGGCCGAAATGGGCGGTTTGCGCGTCACCCGCTGGCTGGTGCATGCCGCGTTCGAACACGTTGGTCAAAAGCTCACATGTCCCAACTTGAGTGATTGATATGTTCAGGTCGAGGGTTCGAAGGATGACAGAAGTGAAATGGCGAATATTCTTTCTAGAAGCGGGTACGAAGTTCATGTTTGTAGCCGAGAGAATCAACGCTGCAGCGAAAGCCAGAGAGACGAGACAGTTGTGTAGTCGCGCGGTCGCGGGAGAGCATGTCATGAGAGTAGCTGTACTAAATGACATAAGCACGAGTTACGATTCTCCGTAGAGTTAGGAGAATGTATGATAGGACATGCAAAAGATATGTCTGGAGCGCAGAGACTTGTAGCGAGGTATAGAGACGTGAAGATGTTGCACAGGGCGCAGCGACAGATTTTCTCGGGAGATGATGGGCGCGTAATCTTGACATTACACCCAGATTAGGCATATGTTCCTCCCACATTACTGGTGGAGGAGGATTTGTGGTCGATGTTCACATAACACTCCCATTACTCCCACATTCCACGGACATTCAACCACGCATTACAATAGAAGAACATCTGGGTTGGCGTCGGGACCTTTCGAGGAAATCCCGATTATGTAATTACAACAAGTCCCGAATAGGTAGGACAAGGAGCAGACAGTGGTGCTCCCGTGCCTGGAATCCGTTTGGGCTGCAGATACACCAATTGTGCGCGCGAAGGACAGGAAGCAAAGCAGACACAACAGTGATACATTAGACAGCCCGCAGAATACATGAGAAGGTGCAGAAAGCAATAACAGAGAGAGGGCGGGCCCCGCGCACTCGCAGAGCCCGACTATGTCCCCCCTGCCAGAAAACCCGCCCGCGCAGCCATCACAGCGTGCCGCACTGTGCGCCGCAGGCGCTCCCTCGCAGCCCCCCGCGCCCCCGGCGAGAAGCGGAAACACATCCAACCTGAACACCGCGAGGTTGAATGGGGTCGTGTCCGTGGTCAAGGAGTTGAAGCTTGAGCTCCGGAAGGCCTGGGAGGATGCTGCCAAGCACGAGACGGTATTGTATGGCACCATCAAGGTCTTGCAAGCAAGGCTCTCAACGGCAGAGGCCCGTATATCGAGTCTGATTAATCATATGGGGCTGGAAGAGGAAGGAGAGGGCGATGATGGGGATGGCAGGATCGAGGGACAGGTCGGTGGTGCTCCGCGAGGCCACAAGCTGGAAGGTGGCAACACGTTGGACCCAGCGGCAGCCTCGGCCGGTCCAACGCTCGCTGAGATCCAGCGCAGCGAGGAAGCTGCGGCACACTCGACGATCAAGGTGTGTCAGCAACAAAGTACGGGTTTTCCACAAGAAATGCTGACCTGGTGTGGTCACCATCGTGCCGTCGCAATTGGCAGGCGGTCATCAATATGGCCTTCATGTGGTTGATGGGCGTGAGCAAGCTCGCTGGACCCGACCTGCCGCCATACCCCAATGGGCTGTCTGTGGAGGATGCTGGCTGGCCTGTTGATGACCACTCGAAGCAGGCGCTGCTTCGTTTCCGATGGGATCAGCCCGAGACGTCCAGGGCAAACTCAGAGGGCCTGAAGCGGGTCCTGCGCTGGATTGAAGCTTCTGGTCGCTCGTCCCTTCCGAAAGCGCGAGAGGATCTTGATGACATTCTCGAGTATGATCTTGATGACATTCTCGAGTATGATCTTGCCCATCGAGTGGAGATAAAGTGGAAGTACCTAAAGCAGGAGGCACGCAAGCATCAGAAGCATCAGCGCACAGTGATGGCCAACGCGCACACGACGGGTGTCACACGTACAGATCCCGCGAGTGCAGCCGCCGCAGCCCCGCGAGACACGAGCCAGATAGAAGATGAGGAGGACGAGGAGGATGAGGAGGATGAGGCCACCGGTAGTACTGGAGACAGTGCGGCCAATCCGACGGGGACTAAAGGGCAAACTCTGATCTCGCGCACAAAAGGGGTGAGTATAATGAAAGCATTGCGAAATGAAGATGACTTACCCGTGTCCGGAAATATTGCAGAAGGCAGCGCAGCGCATAAGAAAGCGCGCAGGAACGAAATACGAAGATACAAAATACAATGGCGCCTTCACAGTCAATGCAATGTCCGACGATGAGGACGACAAGACCGCACCATATGTAGATGGCAAAGCAACCCGGTACGTCAGCCGAGCCCCTCAATACCGAAGCGCGGAGGTAAGTACAAGCTTGCCGACTTCAATGTTTCCAACACTCACCTCTCGACTACCCTAAAGGTGCAAGCGCTGTACGACTTCATCAACGCGCTGCCGGATCCGAACCCTGAGAAGGAACGCGCTATGGTCCTGCGCATCAGAGGTGCATCGAAAGCTGACACAGCACCCCCAAAGGCCCTCAAGCTGAGCTTACGTGTGCGAGCTTGGCAGGTGAATGAGTCATACCTGCGAGACCATCCAGAGTGGCTTGCCTTGGGCCGTGTCGCACCAAGTGGCATTGCATGGGGCGATCTGGAGGATCTGAAGGAGGACGAGAAACCGTTGGCAGGGAAGGGCGGGCAAGATCGGCGAGGGAAGGGCAAGAAGATACGCCGCGTGGGGAATGCAGCGGATGTCGCAGAAGCGCAGGCACAGCTTGCCCTTGTGGCCGGGGGTGCAGACATTGATAGCATGTTCAAGTTGCCGTAATGATTATGTCAATCGTCTGCTGGGATATTGGCGTCCAGCTCCTCCGCGAGGTCATTGAACCAGTCATCGTTGCCTTCAATCCCGGTCTATCCAAATGTAATGAGCACAGTCCACGAAAAAACGAGATGATACTGCTCACTCGATCGAATGAGTGCACAGCCCACAATAGGTGCGCTTCACCGAGAACTTTGGAGGTGAAGGGAATGACTGCAACTGCGGCAGCCAGTTGTGTCGACATAATGACCTCAGGAGACTGATACCTCTCAGCGTATGTGACATAAACCCCAAGGTCCGTCGAGCTGGAAAGAAGTGAGTCTGTGTACGGCATCGAAGGCAACAATGAACATACTACATAGACCATGGGAATGCCGGGATCCGATCATCAGCTTGAAGGTGTTCTACAATAGAACAGATTACCGGGGTGTAATTGCCGACTGTGAGCTCGAAGTGATAGAGTACCCTGCACGGAGATCGTGAGTCCGCAAAATTGACGCAGGCTATTCGGTCTGCATCGGTGCAATTGTCTGCAACGCTGCCATAATGCGCACCACCCTTGGAGATGAAGGGGAGCTTGCAAGCACAGTGGTCTGCTGCAAATGTGATTGCAGTCGGATCGCAGTTGAAATTGTCGGCGATCTGGGTATCCGGCCATGTCCGGTGTGCGAAGTCCAGTAGTAGGCTGTACACGTATGGCGGCAGCTTGCGGAGGTTAGCAAACTTCTTGACGGACTTCGATTTGAGGATGGTGACCCCAGCAGCGAACCATGCAAGCTGGTTCAGCAGTGTCCCACGCACTATGCCGCTTGCCTTGGCGATACGCTCAACCATAGCATGCTCCTGGGGCAGGGCAGCCTCCGGGAGTGAGGTTAACTTAGCAAAGTATCATCAGCGATATGCTCGCAGTGTAAGAGATGACTGAGGCTTTACCAGCTCATAGAAGCGATGCTTTCCCACCCAATTACGAAGCAGTGTAAGCTCCGTCTCTCCGCCCGCCTTCCCGTTGTGGTTCACCCGCTCCTGCTCGCCATTGAAGCGCTCCTGTGCATACAACCACCAAGCGTATACGGGTCCGAAGAGGCGAAAGAAGTCGGGGTAGTGCATCGCGAGATTGTGGTTAGGCACGAGGTGGATACCCAGTCGCAGCATCTCCTCGCAGCATCGCCGGAGATAGCGGTGCCCACAATGTACCTCCTCCATTGATATGCTCTCGCTTGCGAGGATTCGTTCGGCGATAGAGGCGTAAAGGAAGATGTCGTAGATCTCTTTGAGATTACGGAGGAATGTCGGTGTACTCTTCGCATTCCCGGGGATGTCGGGAGCCGTGCGAGAGATGCGGTCGTCCGAGTCGCGCCAGCAGAGCCAGAGCATGGTGGGCTGAATATTCAGCCAGTGTCGCCATTGGTCAGCCTTAGGGAGAGAATGATTCTCCCCCAACTGTGACAAGCATTTCATTTCCGCTACAGGAGATTACACGGATATCATAAGACTCACATTTGTGGGAAGGTGTCCAATGCCTGATGGCCATTTGATCGACACCATGATTGTGTCGAACTGATCCCACATCTTCTTGTTGAATAGGTACCCATTCACAAGGAAGTCCATGAACAGGTTCTTCGTAATACCAACTGCCATAAAAGTATGAGGAAAGATCATAAGGCCGCAGAGCTTGGACAATGCACGGTAGAAGTTGTGCATGTAGTCAAGGGCGGCACGGGAGACAGGCATCCAGCCGGGGATTGCCATGAATTCTGTCCATCTCGAGCCACCCTCATCGAGTATATGCTTGCGGGCCCTCACGCTGGTTGCATCACGAGAGCGCCAAGCGAACGCGAGCTGCTCGAAGTCATCACACATTCGGAAATCTGCATATGAATGTATAAATCATACAAGTACTATGATATTAAATCGACTCACTTTCGACATCGTATCCTGACGGCAGGTTGATCTCAGCATGTGTCGCATGGCAGAAGTTGCACATGTGCGTTTTGTGCGCATGCGACACAGCACCCTCACATTTGTGGGCTCCCATGACGTCGAACACGCGCAGCTTGATGTCACCAAAGAAGTCCTCTGGCTCGAGCTGGCCATGGACATCGAAACGGACACCTCATGCACGGGAGTCCAAGTCGTGATGAGCACACTTTTGTGATATGCGCAGTGGTATAAGCTTACCACGCTGTAGGGTATTGACCTCCTTGACGAACGGTTCGAGTAGATGATTCATCTCCTCGAGAGACGGCTCCTTCGGTCCTGCTATGTTCATAAGTAGCAGGACGTTCCGCTGGAGGAATCGCACGGAGCGATCGAGGTCATTGAATACTATGTACACTGCACCACATGAATGTGGTCTGCCGCTTATGACGCCAAACCTGTTACCAATGATCATGAGATCTATCAGAAGTATCCGAGCTAGAGAACGTGTGCATACCAATCCGCGTACAAGCCCAAGCTCAGCGCTCTTTTAGCAGAGACTAGCCTGAGTGGCTCTGCGCCTCGATGCGTCTTGACATCCGCAACGGCGCCATCCGCAAGCTTGATACGCTCGATTCCGAGCTCCAGCTGACCATAGGCCAGACCGTCATGGAAGTCGTGCATTTGCTCGTCGTCACGAAGAGGAGGTCGGCCCGCCTTGCGCTCGGATGAGCAGTGGAGGTGCTGTACGAAATCCGGGCGGAGGAGGCAACGTGCTACTGACTTGAGAAAAGGCGTGTACGACTGAATCTTGCGTGCGACACGCTTCTCGACTCCGGCCCCGTTGCGCTTGATGCCCCAGATGATCCCCTTGCAGCGCGAGACGATACATGAGGCGGAGGGAAGTGCTGACATCTGCTCAAATGTGTAAAATTTGGAGCAAATATGGCACGACGGCTGCTTCTCGATATAGTGGTCCACGTTGAGGCCTAGACGGCGCCGAGCAGTGACGAGGGTTCGGGCTGGCTTTGGATATGTTGGGAGAGGCAACCCAGTCGTCACTTCTATCAAGTCGTAGCCATCAGCAAGCCTCGCAGCAGCATCTTCCTGGGTCTCGCGCTTGAAGATGTTCTGGAGGACCGTCTGGAGGTAGAGCAAGTGTATGCCAGGGAGCTCAGAGAAGGCAGGAGGAACGAGATTGCGCGCAGCATCCTCTTGAGTACAGTTCGTTTCCGCAGAGAGAGGGAAGGGCTCGTCGCCACCAGGAGCAGGATCAGGCTCAGCGTCGACAGCCTGCATAACTCGAGAAAGCCGCCGAGCAAGAGGTGGAGGCGGGTCATGGTCAGCGTCGATAAAAAAGTCGTCGTTGCCTCCAGATTGACCCTGGGATTCAGTAAAGTGTTCTGAGGGAGAGTTCGCCCCCTCCGGTGACGGTGGGTCGACCAAGTCGTCGCCAGATACTTCGGATTCCCTAGGAGATGTATTCAGCCCAGAGGAAGGCTCAGGGCCTTCAGTTGCTCGCAATGCCGGCCCAGTGATCTGAGAGTGTCCCTAAGCGAGGCCAAGACTGTTTCTAGAGGTAAGACGAGTTTCCCGGGCGCATATAGTCCGGGCGGCAACTGCTGCCTGTACAGCTAGTGCTTCCGATGCCATGTCGAGCTGATCAGCACGAACATGACGACCTTTGGTTTGTACCGGTTGCGGTGTCGAGCCCTTGATCGTGCTTCCACAGCCGTAGTGAACACAGGTACAGTCTACCAGTTCTTGCCAGCGATTGGGGGGCGCCATAACAGGGAGCAAGAGAGAGAAAGGATGAGCGGTGGCGGGCGGTGGCGGTGCGCCTAATTAAACGCGTCGCGTCGCGCTCGCGCTGCAAATATCGTGATCGTGCACCTACCCATTTGGGACTTATCTGCGGAATATCCAACCTTGTCCAGCGAGTCGTGAAGCCTCTGGAACGGGCGGGCGGAATGTGCACTTAATGTGAGCGGAATGGGTGAATTACATGAAGGATGATCTCCAAGGGAGATCCATGTATAATCTGCGCGACATCTGGCCATAATGTCTAGATTACGCGCCCATCATCTCCCGAGAAAATCCGTCGCTGCGCCCTGTGTTGGCGGAATGAGAGCACTGAATGAGCGGAAAGGTGGCAGTCGATGACGAGAAATGTCTGATGTCATGAACTTAGGGCAGGCTTCGTTACCTTCGCAGGTCCGCCGGTGACGCTCAGTAATGCATCTCTCCCTCGAACGTATACCACTCTGTGCTTGTTTGCGTCTTGAATGCGTTGGACGTGCATAACTCGAACACGTACAATATATAGCTGGATTCAATTTAAACTTTCAGCGCGGAAGTCGTATAGACCGCTCACATCCTGCACGCGCCACAGTGCTTCTGGGACTGGAGCGCAACCGTCTGGAGTCATCCCTCGAGAGCGGGGAGTTACAAGCTTTCATCTGTATACCTATGCAGAAATATCCTGTCTTAGAAGCTATGTGGGTAAGTTTCTCTGCCATGCCCCCCGGGCACGGTCGCCCCATGGCTCCATCGATCACACTGTCTTTCGCATTACTAACACCTGTCGTTCAACCACGTATAGACGCAGCCTGCGGAAAGTCCCGAGCGCGAGGTCCCCTGAAACGACGTCAGGCCCGGCGGGTTTAAAAGCCTCATCATTTGACGATGACCAACCCGAACCCCAGTCTTCCGTATCTGTCTACCAGCAAACATCTGCTCATCTCAACACTCAGCGCTCCACGGTCCACGCCTACATCTCATACCTTGAGGATCACCGTTGGCACTCAACCACCATGTAAGAAGCACGTTCTCATAGCTCAAAGAACCCGCGCTCGCTGATGTGGCACTGGGGCTTCTTATACGACACGCCGCAGATCTTCGCGCTAGCCTGGAAGCTCAAGGCCCAAGGCGGTTCCGGCCCGCGCCATGCACCCCTCCCGAACGTCGACTTCTCGGAGGATCCACCGGACGAGGACGTGGAGGACGCCATGCCAACCGATGCCGAGAAGCACCGTCTCATGGCGATGCTGAACTGGAGCACAGAGTACTTGCAAGACTACATCTGCATGTACCACATCGGCAGCCAAATCAGGTTCGTCCACAACGGACGATCTGGGAGGGACGAGCGCTTGAAGCGCTGCGTTGCATTCGCCCATATCGAAGCATTGCATTTCCGGGAGCTCGATGGACGCGAGCGTGCGAGTGATGAGCTCCCAGGCGACGACAAGTTGGAGAAGTTCACGGAGCTGTTGGGCCCGCCGGCGTGGTACATGGACTTTCGGTCCGCATACATGGACGACGTTGGGCCGCGCCTGGAGAGCGGGGAGTTCCAAGCGGAAGAAGGCATGCCAATGGTGCTCACACAGGTACGGTGCACCATGTATCCTCTCGTCGTGCCGTGGATCAACGTAAGTGTTCTCTATAGGACGTCCGGTAGAGCATACATGTCAATGACTTCATTTTCGTTGCGCTTCGAGAGCTCTTGTCTATGATGGGGAGCCACAACCGTCTCCATCCTTTAGGCAATATTATAAGACGCCTCCGTGCGGTTCTGTCTACTCAAAAGAGCCAACAGGTGAGTGTAATGCGTGCGCTGAACATGCTTCGACTCATGCCATGCGAACAAACACAGATATAGGAGTCCTGCAGTCAATTTGCCATATTGTCGCTATACCGGGGCCCTATGCACCTGCACTCGATATCGCACGAACGAGATATGCATGGAGAGATTGGGTTCACTCGTGTACGTAGAATCCTGCTTCGTTTGCCCGGCATCGTGCTCCGCTACATCCCACGCCATGATGATTCGTCGGCCTCGAGGGCACGTCGCTTTTCGTTATCTTAGTGGTTCTCGACTCCCATCTCGCGATGCAGACGTCCGCGCTCACGCACCCGAGTGCCATGAAGCCCGAACACCCGCCCTAAGTCTCCTTCTCGTCTATGCGCGTCTGTGTCTTCAAAGACACTCGTATAAAGAGTGCTCAACCTAATGGCCATTTCTTGAAGCAAATCGCATTGCTAAGAACAATTTCAGTACATTTACACATCCCACAAAAACGACGGAACAGTAAACGATATCGCTTCCAAAATATATGGTAAAATTGCTGCTATACCTCCCGTGCGTAGCTCGGCGGGCGGGCATGATCCTTGTGCGTGCACGAGAATAGTGGAGCTCCGACTCCGACACGTCGGAAGCGTCGGTGTTCAACGCTCAGCGCTCAATCCTCATCCTCGGATTCTGGCACGACGTCGGAGCTGCAAAGTAATATATTCACTCGTCAGAAAGCAAGTTGGAGGCGAGACATGCTGTGGTTGTATTTCTCACCTGGAGTCTGAGCCGACAACATGTGCCATGTCTGACTCCTTCATCCACTGCTTGAGTCGATCTCCGTGTTGGTCCGACTCGGGAAGTTCGCGGTTGATTTCCTCCATCCACTGGGCCTCAACGTCCGCAACATAGCTATACTGGTCAGGGTATAGAGACTTCAATTCCGCCTCCATGTCCATTTGTTCTTCGGACTTGAGATCTTCGACAGCCAAGCACGAGCAGTCGCTCCACTTCGGAGTGATGTATTCACCCTTGGCGAGTTTGATCTCTTCAGGCTCGCGCTTCTTCTTTTTGGCAATATTGATACTATAAACGCTCACCATGTCAGTGAGATATATAGGAGTACTGCGTGCAACACGTACACGGAGCCCGACACGCCCTTCCGACGTTTTGCGGGAGGACTTGAGGTGGGCGAGGATGGCATTTCCAAGCGGACCGCAACATTGCCATCTCCCGCACCGTCCAAAAGATTCTGCATCTTTCTAAATGTCCCGTGTATCGCGTGGTAAGCATCTACACGGAACTGTTGGTAACTGCGAGATAAACTCACATGTTCAGCTGACGCACTGCCTCCCTCGGAACATTACTCTTCTTAATCTTGTGATCCCTGTAGCTAGTAGGTACCCAGGTTTTGTCCTTGTACGGCGATGCGGGCTGTGTCAAGTTCTGGAAGAACACCGTCCACCTGAATACCATCCCGCCCACAGCCATGACCACCAAATGTTTTGCGTTGGGATAGGTGGCATAGAATAGTTGCACTTGTTCGTATGCCTGGTTTTCGGCTTGCAGCACGAATTTCGCACAGCGCGCATACCAAGTGTCAATGTCCCCCTTGAGGTCCTCGACTTCGGAGTCGCGCTTTATCTCCACAAGAATCATACCGAGTGAGAGCCGGTGATCGAGGGTTACTAAGCCGCTACGCGCCCGTTCACGGAAGTCCATGTTCCTCGCATCCTTGCGCTCAGACTTCACAGCGGCGAAGTAGACAATAATGTCTGGAGCGAGATGCGTGTCGTCAGACCTCATGTGCTTCCGCGGAGCCGTGGTTCGTTGGGATTTTGTTGGGGTTCGGGGTGTCGACTCAGTCTCGGTCTCAGTCTCTGCATCTGTCCCTGTCTCTTTGTCCTCGTTGTCCTCCGAGTCGTTGTCCTCGTTGCCATCGTCGTCATAGTCCGAGTCGTCGTCTGAGTCGTTGTCTTTGTATGCTGCAGCGAGCTCGGTGTGCGGACATATAGAGAGGAACGAGCGGACTGCGAAAGGGAAAAGGAGCGATAGATGTGCTCCAACTGACCCGTAGAAGGGCCATTCTAGTCGGTCGGGATTGAATCGACGATCGACTGCGATGCCGTGCATCCCGAGGCTCTTCTGCCGATCAGCACGTCTGTTGTACAGCCGAAGGAATTCCATGATGAGGGAATAGATGAGGCTCAGCTAGATAGACAGGATGAGATGAGTGGAGGGTGTGATGATATGTTCTGCTCCTTCGAGGGAGCCGCCTTTTTATATCCTCCTGCAGTTGCTTATCAAATCTTGCTATAGGGAGCCCGAATAGTACGTAGTACGTGGCAAGACAGCATGTCCGAGTGGCGGGGGCACAACTGAGCAGGCGGGGGGACGCCCCAGGGGCCATCGGCACCTATTGTTCGGATGCGGTAACTGGAAGGCAGATATCACCACCACCTTCGAAGGTAGTATTGATGAGGAAAGGTCAGTATTTGGACTAATGCGATAGAAGCAAGCCACCGCCACCTCGAATTGACCGCCGCTCCCATTTCAGTTGGTATTCACCGCCCCTGCCTACGCGCCCATCCCCGCGCCTGCGCCCGCGCCACCGCCTGCGCCTGCGCCCCCCTCCAGTTTACAGCAGTGCTCATTCTACTAGATAGGGGCCCTGATGGCTGCTGCCGCCGTCGCAGATGGGGCAGAGATTTACAGCGCTGTTACGGCATTACCCGCTCCTTGGCTCGAGCCACCAAGTATGAAGTATGACTTGGTCGCCTCCAGTGCCACGGACGTGTCCTGGCTTCCGGCTTTCGATACTACAATTTAGCGAACTTGCTACTGCTGCCACTTTGAGAGAGGCTGTGAGTGTGTCGTGACGCCACGATTGCCACAGCCACGTGCATTTCCATCACCTGGCATGATCGCGGTATAAATACTGCAGGTGCAGGAGTGCAAGTAGCATCCTCCCCAGCACCGACAGTTCCTACCGTCTATCTACCACCACACAGCGAAGCACACTCAAAATTCCCATGTCTACTCAACCCAACCCTTCCAAGCGTGTACGCCGCAGGAAAAAGCTGCTCTGGCATTACGGCTTTCCATGGACCTTTGTCGAGGCATTCAAGCTTGCCCGTACGTTGAAAGCGAGCGGGGCCGACATATGGCCGCCACTGGAAGACGAACTCGACATCGAGCGCGACTTCGACTCGGGGTTGGCTGGTACAGAACTGTCTAGCCAGGCAGGCCGCGGCGTAGAGCTTTCTCGCGCCGTCGACATTCTCAAGTGGGGCACCGACTACCTACAACACAAGACCCAGTTCGATCTTCAGCACAACGAACTACCGACGGTGCACACCGGTGTGACGGGCACGACACGAAGACAGACGGACGTCTTGCTTATGGCCAGCGCTCGCGCGCGGAGGGTCACTGATTTAAACATCGAGGACTTGCGGAACGCTGGGAAGCTGCCGGAGGATGCAACCCTGGCTATTCTTTCGGAGTATCTGGGCGAGCCGCAGTGGTTCATGGACTGGAAATATTTGAAGGATCATGATCTCCTTGACTCCCTGGAGAGCGGCCAATACCAGGCTCAGGTCGGGATAATCGTGCCGCAAATCGATTCGGCCGCTAGCGTCTAGGTAAGCTACAAAATGCATTTATGGGGATTTTGGTGGCGTAGTTTGTCCTTACAGCCGTTTCCACCTTTTAGGCACCGTTCTAAGAAGCATAGGGTGATTAGGCTGGGGCTCATGCCCACCTTGGCCGAGATCAGGGCAGGGAAGGTGCGCACCGGTA
>MNAD01001529.1:29242-48419 GCA_001895945.1 Trametes pubescens
GGGGGGGTTCTGTCTTCTCAAAAGAGCGAGCAGGTCAGTGCAACACGCTGGTATGTTTCGAATCAAGCCATGCTAACGAACACAGATCTAGAAGTCCTGCAGCGAATCTTCAGTATTGAATCGAAGTGGATACAGGCTATGGTCCCATAGAACGACTGATACTGCGCTCTTCAAATGTGTCAACGTAACCCTGTGTCTATCATGAATGATCCTCTACTGTTTTTGAAATGTGAATCCAGTCAGGTGGTCCGACACCTCCTGATCGTGCTGATGATGGTGGTAGCACCGTATACATGAGATATTGCTCTTTGTCGGAGCATTATTCGGGGCAGTCTAACGCTTGTGGCAAAGAAACACGCAGTTCTGGATCGCCACTCCCAGTATAAATGCCGTAGGCGTACTACTTGCAAGCCGGTGTGCAGCTCCAACTTCCTCGAACGCGCGCTCCCCTCACCACCCCTACCCACATCCGCGGACAGGGTCTTTAGCGGCGCGTCCTTGCCCCTTCCATCCCCGCCGCTGTTTGTGGTGCTCGCGCGAAGGATGTGCAAGCTGAGAAGACGGGCTGCACGATTTTCGTTGGGCGTGCGGCGCCCGTACACGTCCGTGACAAGGAAGGGGTGCGCGTGCGCGGGCGAGCATACGGATCTGGTCGAGGAATCGGAATGACTTGTACGGCGGCTTGCGCGTTCACGGCGCCGTCGGCTATGGGCGCATCTAACGTCGGTGCTACGTGAGGTCCACACGCGGACTGGCTTCGGCATGCGATTGCGCTCATCAACAACGGCAGAGCCTCTTTCCAAGCCGCATCGCATCGCAACGCCCGAGTCCCACCAGCCTAAGTACGATCGCCTACGTCCGCATCCGACTTGCATCTGCCCAAGCAAGCGTGCAATTGTCCCCTATGGCGCATCCAGCCTATCAGTAATCGCGCGCAGCACCAGCGCACAGTACACAACTCACTCCCAGGATGGATGACGAACGGCGCGCTCTGCGCGATCAGGGGCGTTAGCGAGTCTGAGAGCGACCGTAACCGCGACCCTCAGCGACGCGTGCACGTGGATGTCGTGGAGGTCGGAGAAGACGGACTGAACGAGCGCGCGTGTGCGTGGCGCACCTGTGCACATCTGTGACGAGGAGCGGGCTCGCGAAGATGCGGATCTGGTCGAGGATGACCTGCGCGGTGGCTTGCAGGTTCACGGTGCTGTCGACTATGGGCGCGTATCTGGCGTCAGTGTGTGTTTATGGAGGACGGTCGTAGCATGTTGACTCGTAGAATCGCCGTAGTGACTAGTTGCTAGGGCGAAAGAGTCAGCGGATCAGTGGCCACGCAAGGCTCGACCGAGCTTACTTGGTGCTAGAGAAGACCGCATACAACACGGTCTCTGTGTCCAGATCACTCAACTGGTTCAAAAACGTCTTTACTGGACAAAACAGCATTGACGTTAATCAGAGCGCGAAGTTGCAAACTCTATACGGAACGTACCTTTCCCGACAAAATCGGTCGGCTTGATAGCGCCACCGCATCTAGGACTTACGGCGTAATCCATGAGCGTCGACTCAGACTTTGCTGCAGTGGATCGCCCGCCAGCTAAATCTAGAGCTGCGGGGATATCGCGACAGGCGAGGTGAACGCACCTCCATCGTCTCTTGTATTGAGATAACGAAAATGCTGCCGGAAGTGGAGACGAACTTCATGTTTGTTGCCAAGAGAACTAGAGCAAAGGCGAGAGCGAGACGAGACACGCTCGCACCATGGTGCGGCCCATGAGGGCGTGTGATGAGAGTGTAGCGGCGATAATAGCACGGGGAACGAGATTCGATCCACGCGCAGGCTTGAGGGGGATAGATAGCCGATAGTTAGAAGGGTTGGTCGATCTTGTAGCCGCAAGTACAAGCAGGAGAGCGACGTCAGGGTTCCAGGCCTCCCAGTGATTACGAAGCGTCTGGTATAATATGCAAAGGATAAGTAACACATGGGTCCATCTGGCAGAGAATGACGAGAACGGGTACGGCACACGGTGGGCAAAGCTGTACTTACATCTTAGGACGTCTATGTGAACCCTCAGCATTCCTTCGCATTACGTGTCTCCACATGATTGACCTCAAACTCTGGGCGCCGAGCAACTGCGATGGCGCAGAAGATACGATGCTGGACGCCGAGGCGAGGAAGACGTCGGTGAGGAGGTGGTGGTTAGCGTCTTGGTCGCGCACAGGCGCGCGCTGGATAGAGAAGGTCTGACGTCATCACATTAGGGCAGGCGCCTCCAGCCTGGCGCGGGTTGTGGTTCGTTCGAGGCACGTCGACCGGTCTCATCGACATATCTCCCGTCTGCTCCCAGGTACCGGTCTTCTACATTGATCATATGTATCGATCGTGCTCACCTGTGTACCTAACATGCCTGTTATCGCTGTCCTCTGCTTGTACTACGAGATCTGCAACAGTTGTAGTACAATACTCGCTCCAGTATGCCTCCACCTCTCGACGAAAAAACCCTCACTCACTCACTCACTCAGGCCGTCTACATACATGCGGGGCTCGTACGTATACACGAATTCCAGCGCCGAACACAAGTGCTCTACCGCCACGACATGCGATGGTATGACCGCGACGTAAAAACCGCCAGTGCAGGGGCGCAAGCGGAGCAGCGTCTTTTCCAACAGCTGCCGCCGTGCGTATTCCAACACGCAGCGAAGCGCATACCGAACGCCTATGTCAACCCAGTACAAATCGACCGCGCGTATTCCCCACAAGAAATGCGGTCACTCTAACGCTACGGCTTTCCGTGGACCATCGTCAAGGCATTCAAACTCGCCCGCACGCTAGAAGTAAGCGGAGCCAAAGTATGGCTGCCACTGTAAGGCAGATACGACGTCGAGCGCGACTCCGACGTGGCACTAGCTGACAATGAACTGTCTCACAGCTATAGCGTGAGCCCTTGAAGGCCTGCTTCGGAGTAGGGCGTGCTCGCGCTGTCGGTATCCTCAAGTGGGGCGCCGACTTTCTACAACACAAGGTCCCGCTCGATCTCCAGCACAACGACTTACCGTGCACGCTCCATCCTGTATCACCGCATGCACAGTTCTGCAAAAATACATCCAATACGCACGTAGCATTCGCTCTCGCCCGCAGGCGCAAGCACAAGGAGGGCCGGAAAGCATGTCCGAGTCCGCCCCTCTCGAAAGAATAACACGTCGACCGCGGCTTCGACGCGGACCTAGCGATCGCGCAGCAACATCCCCCAGACGGGCTCACCTGCGGCAGCCGGGAGGGCGGTCGCGGCACGTCGTTTACGCCTGGGCCGCGGAATCTCTGGAGTATAAGTCCGGAGTGCGCGGCATAGTGGACGACCCGAGGAGCGTGCACACCGGTCTGGCGAGTGCGACGAATGTCGAAATGTGCATCATTCGAATGGCGACCGCACGTGGAAATTCGCGGAGCGCCCGTACGCACTACTACAACGATATAAATGCTGTGTGCGCGCGTGCGGAAGCGAGTTAACACCCCGATCCCTCCCAGAAACCGTGCGTATCCCCCCGTACATTGGCACAACCACAGAGCTCCCATGGCTGCTGGACAAGCGTCATCCGAACCCACTGCCAACTACCCCATACCACTCTGGCGTTACGGATTCGAGTGGCACCCGGACAAGGCGCTCGAGCTCGCCCGCAGATGCAAGGCGAGCGGAGGCAATGTATGGCCCCCACTGCTAGACAAGTACGACCTCAATCGCGACTTCGACGGGCAATTGGCGCATGAGCAATTGTCCAGCCGCAGACACGGCTTCCGCAGCGCGGAGATCGGGCGCGGCGCCGACATCCACTTCTGGGGCATGCGGTTTCTCCAATCCAAGACCAAAGTGCGCGGCATAGCCAGCAAAACTAAGGAGGTACACACCGGTAGAACGGGGGCGGATGATGTCACGGGTATCATCCTTGTGGGATCCGCCCGCGCATGAAAGGCAGAGGACCTCAAGATCGAGCTCTTACGGGACGCGCGGGGGCTCCTGCTCGCGGAGGACAGCGTTGATATACTCCGAGAGTATTTCGGCGAGCCACAGTGGTACCTAGATTGGAAATTTGTGGAGAAGAACAAATTGCTGGGCTCTCTGAAGAGCGGGGCGTCTCAGCCTCTGGTCGGGCTACCCGTGCCGGGCACTGATCTGGCCCCTGACGCCTAGGTAAGATCTCAGGGCCCTTGTGGTAATACTATTGGCGTAGTTCGTCTGTCTCGCGGCCGTCTCCCACCCCTAGGCACGATCTCAAGAACATTCCGGTTCTACTTGGGATGCTAGACGTCTACAGCCTGCTTGTCTTCTGCTTGTATGACCAGATCTGCATCGGCTCTCTACAGTAGGTACCCATTCTATGTACGGCGATACACTCACGACGACAGTACATGCATCCCCCTCTCTACAGTCTACGTGCAGGGCTCGTACGTATGCACGTATACTCGGATATCGGCGTGCACCACACAGCGCTTTACCGACGCGGCATGCGAGAGCATTGCCCGCGCCCCGAAGATTCCTCGAACACTCGAGGCTGTATGTCTACCTTTTGACGCAACACTAGCTGGCCAATACAGCACAACACATGTGGCGCCAACCTAGTCCGTCCCCCCCGTGTCGCGCTAGCACCTTGCTCCGGTGAGTCTCGCGCCCACCCGCCCGTCCGTATTCCTGCGCGCGCACTGAGCGGTGCGTCCTCACGCAGTGTTCCGCGTTATACACGGCCTGTCTCCTCAGAAATATCTCTACCCGTGGAGTCCGATGACCTCGGCCAACGTGGGCGCAGTTGCTCTCGGGAAACACGAGGTCCCAACGACCATGAAGCGCGTGGCAATGCGGCAGCTTTATGGCGCAGTTCTAGCGCAAAAACCTATGTATGCACGTGGGCCTGCAGGTATGTGAGCATACTGCATTTATATGACGTGAATCTAGAACAGATGAGAGCCGTCGAGGCTGGGATGGATGAGGAAGAGAGCAAGCATATGGACCTCGGGTATTATTAGGAGAATTGGCGCTATGGGCGGATCGATAACTAACTATGTATAGGCCAGGGATGTAGATGGACGCTCAAACGTTAAATAGCATCGTGCAGACACCTGTCAATGTAGGAACACGATGCCAGCGACACGCCACCGCCGCCCGACCCTCCGCACTCTTTCTCTCCTCCCCTCAACTCCTTCCTACATTCGCACTGTTGCTGTTTCTGCTTCTGTACCCAACAGCGACGCTCAAAGGCCCGGCGACGTGACACGGCATGCCACACGACTCGGAAGGCCGCTCGGCGCTCATTCCAGACCTTGACGAAGGGCTCGCGACCTCCCCTGTCTGCGACAACCCGTTCGCAGAAAAAACACCAGGCGTGAGTCTTCATGTCTAGAAACCTGTCACTAATCATGTTCTCCCTCCAGCACATTCGCGAGCCGCAGGAGGACGATGCGACGTCTTCAGCCACTTCCCCGCCGAAGCCCCCGCTTCTCACAGGCGCGCGGCGGGCTCCGATCTTGACACCCACGGAGCGCTTCCGTGCAGTCGTCCGCAAGATGATCGACATGCGGAAGACCGTCCGCCTCGTCGGCATCGAGCCCCGCGGCGCCTCCACGCTCCTCAACTACAGCCACATCCGGCAGCGCTGCATAATCGGGATCATGGACTACTCGAGCATACGGGCCAGCGCGCAGCGTATGGGGAACGCCGAGTTCATTCGCTTGCTCAAGGACGACAACGCGAGTCGGAGGGCGCCGTGGGTCAAGGTCCGCTGGATCAACGTGTGCGGGGTCAGCTGGGACGTCGTCAGCGCGTTGGCGCTCAAGTACGGTACACCTCCACCCTCCCCGTTTGCAGTTGTCTGCTGGACGGCTCGCATCTTCAGATGGCTTGCTCATGTCCGGGTTCTAGATTTGCACCCCCTGTCGCTAGAGAGCGTGCTGCAAGAGCGCGGAAATGCGCGCTCGAAGGCCGACTACTACAACAAACACCTGTTCCTGCGCGTTTTGTGCCATAGGCTGTCCGAGGATGACGAGAATACAAGCATTAACTTCGAAGACGACAACGACAACGATGACGACGAGGGAGAAGATGCAGCAGAAGAAGAGCAAGATTTTCAATTCGGCCGCACGGGCGTCAGGAACCTGCCCGCGCCGAGTCGCACTGAATTCGCCGACGTAGAGGATGTGAAAGCGAACAAGAACGCACGCAACCGGGCGCTCCTCCGCGAGCTCAAGCGCGGGGACCGCGTCAACGTCAACGTCTCACCGCTGTGCATATTCCTGATGCGCGATGGGACGGTCATCTCGATGCACAAGGGTGAGTGCGCGCGGCCGCCACGACAGCGAGTGGAGGGTGTGGCTGACCTGACGAGTCTATAGACAACACCCGCGACTTCACCGCGCCCATTTCTGAGCGACTGTGGCAGCGCCAGGCCGGTCTGCGCGCCACTGCGGATCCGTCGCTGCTGGTGCAGTCACTGTTGGACCTCGGTGAGATCCTGCAATTGCATCGCCGAGAACGAAAATCATGGCACTAACACGGCTGTTTACAGTTGTGGACCACGCCTTGGCCGTCATCGACGAGTACCAACGCAGGATCCTAAAACTTGAACAGGCTGTATTGTTGAAGCCAAGCATGAAGACGGTTCGTCAGTGTAAGTGCAGATCAGGCAAAGCGGATCGGGAGGTGGTGGCACAGACTGATGGCTCGTCGGCGTGCAACAGTGCATATTCTGCAAGGAGATCTCATTCTGCACAAGCGAACGCTCGAGCCTATCAAGACCGTCATCTACGGCCTGCGTCGGTACGACGCCGACCGCGTGGCGGCGCTGGGGCAGCACGATAATCTGAATGCAGAAGTGGAAGGGTATATGAGCCACAAAGCCAAGATCTATCTCGTACGTATCCTCTGCTCCAGTCGTGCTCAATTCTGACTGGCACTATGCTACTCTCCGACCGGCCCTCGATACTCAGGCGGGTGTACACGACCACATGGAGTACATCTTGACGAGCCTCGACATGATCGCGGGGATCACGGACAACCTGATCAACTACGCGTTCAACGTGAGTCTCCTCCAGTACACGTTAATGCCTCGTCGGCTGTCAGCGATTGGGACTTACACACTCGTATTCTCTCAGATGGCCTCTTATGATATGAACGAGACGATGTGAGTCTATTCTTTATAGCTGCACCCTTCAGTTTCCCTGTCAGCGGGTTGGCTCTTCCGTAGCAACGACGGAGGCACCGCCTGTGTGGCTGCCCGAGCGGCCCATGTGCACGAATGCGAGAAGCAGCGGCTCACCATCGGCTCTCTTTCTAGGCGCCAACTCACTCTCGCGACGATTATCTTTCTGCCGCTAACGTTGCTCACGGGTTACTTTGTGCGTGTATAACCTCTGTTGCGTCCCAAAACGTGCGCTAACGGTTTGTTGCCTGCAGGGAATGAACTTCGAGGTCATGTCCATCCATCATCTCAGCGACACCTTGTGCGTATCATATCCGTCATCTCCATGACACGTTATGAAACACATACTGACAATATGCGCCTGGCAGCTTTTGGGAGATTGCGATGCCTGTGATGGTCGTGGTCGTGGTGCTGTTCATGCAGAACGATATCAAGCGGATGGTGCATTACCTGAGCAAGCGGATGGCGCGTCATCGTATCAAGAAGGTGCGCGTTCTTTGCCACTGCAGAACGAGTGCCACCGCTTTCTAATGCCGCCGCAACAGAACTACCGCCTCAAGTATGCGTAGGGCTCCGGACTGGCAGGTGCCTGATCTCTGTTTAATATTCTTGTCTACTGGCCGTCAGATTGCATCGTTGCCGTTGTTGAATGCGCTCGCCCACTCTCATAACGGGTCCTTGGTTGGTGTCGGTCATGGATATCTATTCGTAAATATAATACCTGTTCTTGTTGTTCTTCGTTTGCCGCCGGAGGATTATACGAGGGCATTCATTATACCAAAACACCCTGAAGCAAAGTAATATACAACGTCAGTGCAACGCAAGTGCGTCGTTTTTAAAGTGTCTCGAAGCCGTGCTCAGAGCAGACCCGAATTATTACACATCCCCTCGAGTCGTGCAAGCGGCCTATCCTGGGGCCATATCCAACACGGGTCCCGTCCCAGACCCGCGCAGCGTCCACGAATGCGACTCAGCGGCGCGTCCATGGCGTTCGCGCGGAGAGCGTGCAGCTCAGAGAAGGCGCGCTGTACGAACACGTTGCCCGCGGACGTGGGCGGGCTCGCGAGGATGACCTGCGCGGCGCATTCACGATGACATCGACTGTTGGCGCGGTACGTTGAAGCGAAGTACGTACTACCATGACTTTCATCACGCCCCGGGCCCACGTGGCATGTCTTCCTTTCGATTTAAAAGCCTCGTCGTGGAACGGAGACAAGCCAGAACCGCAGTCTTCCGTGTCTGTCTACCAACAAACATCAGCTCAGGTCATCTCAGCACTCTACGTTCAACGCTTACACCTCATACCTGACGATCACTGGCATTATACCACCATGGAAGAAGCACGTTCTCAGGGCCCAAAGTGGGGCCTGCCGCTGTGGCACTGGGGCTTCACATACGACCTGCCGTTCATCTTCAAACTAGCCCGGGCGGAATCTCCAGGCCCAAGGCGGTGCCGGCCCGCGCTGTGCACCCCTCCCGGATGTCGACTTCTCGGAGGATCCACAGGATCCACGTGACTACGACGACAATGACGACGACATGGAGGACGACGAAGACGAAGACGACGGCATGGAGGACGGCGTGACCGATCGCGATATCGAGGAGCACCGTATAATGACGATGCTGAGCTGGGGAGCCCAGTATCTGGAAGACTACGTCTGCATGTACCACCTCGCCAACTACACCGTGTTCGTCCACAACGGACGTTCCGGGAGGGACGAGCGCCTGGTGCGTTGCGTTGCATTCGCCCATGCCAGAGCACGGCATTTCCGGGAGCTCGATGGGCTCGAACGTACAAAGGGAGAGCTCCCGGACGACGACACGCTGGAGAAGTTCACGGAGTTGTTGGGTCCGCCCGGGTGGTACTTGAACGGTCGGTCGGCAGACAGGGACGATATTGGGCCGCGCTTGGAGAGCGAGGAGTACCAAAAGGAAGAGGGCATGCCGGTGGTATTCACGCAGGTACGGTGCACGGTGTATTCTCTCGGGGGCCGCGAATTGACGTAAGCATGCTCGTAGGACACCTAGACGTCACAACAGTAGTTGAAGATGCATACGTGTCATTGGGTTCGCTTTTGTTGCCCGTTGGGAGTTCTTCAGACTCCTGTTTATGTAGTAGCCTGATCGCATATCGAATGATGGTCCCTCAGTCCGGTGTGAAGTCGAGCGTGATGAACACATACCACTCGTAGGGAGCCTGTTTCTGAGCAGCACCACAACGCCCGAGTCCATCGAGCCTACGTACGATTGCCTTCTGACCCGCACCTGCTCAAGCAAGCGCGCAATCGTCCTCTATAGGGCGCCCAGCGCATCAGCATTAGCAATCGCACGCAGCGCCAGCACCGTGGTACAAAACTCACTGCCAGGTTGAATGATGAACGGCGCGCTCTGCGCAATCGACCCAAGTGCGTCTACAAGTCTGAGAGCGACTGCTTTGCCTGGATCGCCATGTGTTAGCAGTTATACAAACGCGGGCGTGGGTGGGAAGGATGCGACGTACCGGCTAGGATGTTCGTGTTCCAACTAAACGACCCGAGAACCCCTCGATGACGTCAAGCGTGTGGCCGTCCAGGATCTTGAATATGTTGCAAGCGAGAGGAGAGAGATACCGTGAGCAGAGGCCGTAGGAGGGACGTTGGAGCCTCCGCTCACGCCTGTCGAAGAAGGAATGTCGAGTTGGCAGATCGCGGTTGCTGGGGAATGGGTGCTGCGTTGCTCAGGAAGGGCGACGTGAGCGAGGTGCGCACCTTTTAGTCTTGCGCTTCATATACTGTCTCAAGAAGTGCGCCATCGAGTGACATATCACTACAACCACATCTTCGCTGGGCACATCGTCATGCATGATGCACACTGCTGTACGCGGGTCATGAGGTCCTCTGCGAGCAGTCGCCTGCGCAGAATATACGACCCAATACACCGGAAGCTATGAAAGCCACCTACATAGCGAGCACGGTACATGCCGCACACACGCTGGCAATAAAGGTGTCCGAGTAGCTCCTCTGACGTTCGTCAACGCTGGGGGCATCAATGTGGTTAAATACCACGACAGCACCTGCGGTGGTGTTGGTAACACAGCGCACCGGATGGTTCCAACGATGATCATGTTGTGGGTACTGTACAGTCTGCACCCGCAATTAGAGTTAGATATGACGCGCAGAAGTCAAGTGAGGGCGTACCATTGCTTAACTTCCCTACCAGACGGACGATCACGCATCCGCCTCCACACACCTCCGCAACACCTCCTCGACATAATCCGCCATGATCCGGTGCCCCTCCTTCGACGGGTGCCTGCACAACAACAACAACATCCCATCAGCCCCTCCTTCTCACCATCCCAACGCACGCGCGCGCGCGCGCACTCACCCATCGATATAATAAAAATAATGCTCCGGATCATCGCACATCCCCTCCGTCGTGCACTCCGTCAACGAGCAGTCCACGATGCACGCGTCCGTGCTCACATATCCAAACGCCTCATACCCCGGGGCCGCGCCCAGCACCCCGTCCCAGATCCGCGCAAACTCCGCGAACGCGACCCGCAGCGCGCCCGTTCCCTTACCCTCCTCGTCTTCGCTGTGCATGGACGTGGAAGTGGCGTTGGCGCGGAGGGCGTGCAGGCCGGCGAAGACGGACTGGACGAACGCGTCGCCCGCGGGTGTGTGCGTGCCGCGCCCGTACACGTCCGTGACGAGGACGGCGCGCGCGTTCGTCGGCGGGCTGGTGAGGATGCGGATCTGGTCGATGATGACCTGTGCGGCGGCTTGCAGGTTCGCGGTGCCGTCGGCTGTGGGCGCAGAACTAGCGTCAGTGTGAATTGAAAGAGGGAGGTGGGTTCGGACTGACTCATAGAATCCCCGTAGTCGCTGGGGCGAGAGGGTTAGCGAACGAGCACGCATGCGGAACTCGTCGTGGCTTACTTGATGCCAAAGAAGACTGTATACAGTGTGGTCTCTGGGTCCAGATCGTTCGACTGGTTCAAGAACGTCTTAACTGTGCGCGAGAGATCCGGCGTTAGAGAGGGGACAAATCGCAAACCACGCAGGAGACTTACCCTGCCCAACGAAATCGGCCTGCTTGATCGCGCTCGGCCACAGGCTCAAGTCCGTACAAGCTCCAGATTGCTATGGCAGCGAAATACATCAGCACTGCCCCGGAGCACTTAGCAGCGAGGTACTTACAGCGTAGTCCATAAGGGTCGCGCCGATGTCATCGGCGATGTTCTCGACCCATACCTTGCCGTCAGTGGATCGCCCACCGGCGAGTGCTTCGGGAGGTATCACGACAGGCGGGGCGAGCGGACCGCCGTCTTCTCTTCCACCGTCGGTGTAGGAGTCCTATTATGCACAAGCACGTCAAGTCAGTGGGAAGGTTCTCGTCGTCGGGATGCATCGTGCGTGGCCGAAGGCATACCCCGAAAGCGACGATAGTCTTGATGGTCTTCAGGTCAATACCTGCGTTAACATCCGATACGTTGCCGGAGAGCGGGCCGCACACGGGAGACACGGCGAGGTGTATGCCGTTGTTACGGTCTTGTCGCAGCAGAGTGCGGTATGCCAAGCCCTTCTCGTAAAAAGAGAAGGACGAGAGTAGTGAGATAGCGAAGATGCTTCCGGACGTGAGGACGGATTTCATGTTTGTTGCCCAGAGAATCCAGACTGCAGCGAGAGCCAGAGAGACGAGACAAACCCGCGTCGTTGCGCGGCACATCGTTGAAGAGTGCATGTTATAAGAGTGCATTTGTAAGAATAGCACGGAGCACGAGTTCCAGATCCACGCGTAGGTTCGGGGGGAATGGCCTGATAGGAAGGGTCAGTCGATCTTGTGGCCGAAGGTACAGGCAGGAGAGCGACGTCAGGAATCCAAGCAAGGCCAGAAACTGCATCGAGGCGCGGCGAGGTCAGAGCACAAGAAGAGCAGAGAAGGTATAGAAGGGGAAGTCAGCGAAGCGCGGCCTACCACTTCAGGTGCTCGTTGCGCTAAAAGAAGCTGCATGACCATGGGTGATCCTCCCGTGACCTTGGAGCATGAACACCAGACCAGATCCCAGTGAATACGAGGCGGCGGGTACAGTCGGCAAGAAATCGTAGCACATGGATCCGTCTGGCATGAGCATATTACGGCGTGCACCGGCAGTAACGAGAACGGGTACCAGTTTCCGGCATACGGTAGGGAGAGTTGGACTTACGTGTTAGGACGTTGAACCCTCGGCGTGCCTCTGCGGTGCGTGCCTCCCCATGAGAGACTTCGCACTTAAACTTAGGACGTCGAGAAACGGTGAGGCCTTGAGGACGCAGAAGCTACGACGCTGACCGTCGAGGCCTGAAAGAGGATTAGTGGAGAGGTGGTGGTTAGCGATCAACCGATCTTTGGTCGCGCATAAGCGCGCAAGGACTGGGCAAGGAAGGAATGACGTCATCACATTAGGGCAGGCGTCTCAAGCCCTGTGCGGATGTTCGGAGCGGTTGTCCGCTCATGCTCGACGTTCCTGCCTTCATGAGCATCCTCTTGATCAGCTCTCGAGTAATGATCTTTGTCTTGATGATAAGCTCTGCATGATCGGCAAGCTCACAGTCAAACATTCGCAACGAGAAGCTCAGGAAGGTTACAACGTCTCATCGCGACGAAGAAGGGCCACCGCCGCGCGCATTTCTCTTATGAACGTCAACACTGCGTGTAGTCAAGACGCCAACCAAACCCGCTGCAGAAGATCCATCCTCACATATGCCCCGACGGCCAGGGAGAATACTACACACGTACGAAGTGTTTAAGACCAGCGACCCCTGCGCGAGAATGCACGCTGCGAATGCGGTGGCAGCGACGGCGAGGGTCTTAGCGAGCATGGTGTGCGGCATAGGCGCTGACGTCGACGTAGGGAGTAAAGGTGAGCTGTAGACCGATGGGTGCTTCTCCGTTTCGAGGTCTGATGTTCCTGTACCTATAGGGCGATGCCGGGTGCGTCTCTATCGAGCGAGTATGCCCGCCCTTAGTAGTGGTGCGTCATGACGAACCTCAAATCGAGGGTACCCTAGTGGGTGGGTTGGTGTCTTTTCGCTGCGAAGCGCCTGGGTGTGGGCACCAGCCGCCGATGCGCATATATCGCGCCGATGGCGTTGGGTGCCAGCCATCGCCTCCACGGACACAGTGTCCGGCGGCGTCGGTGGCATCAGCGACTCTTCTCGCGCGTCTAGGCCTTGCATAGTATCCGCGGCCAGTGAGTCCATGGGCGTGCGTTCTCTAACTACACTACTGAACTTCTACCGCGATCAGGCAAAGAGAAGCTCACGACGTCTTACCGGACCCATGAGTGAAACCGAGACGCGGAGGCACGGATCACAGACGAAAGGTCAAGGTGTCCAAGGGTATGTACAGCCAATCTCTGCTCACGCCCAACATTCTATGTCGCCCCTGCATTCGTTCCATTCGGTGCTGATGCGATCGCGCAGCGTCCGTCCAAGTGCCAGAGTATCTGACTCCGGTACCTAAGCCGCAGACCACACTCATGCAGACCGCCCTCCTGTGCGCGTCCAAAGGTCCAGTGAATGCCCGCCGCCGTCGGGGACACAGTATCGTCGGCGTAGCGCACGTCGCAACATAGAGTCGACGTATAAAGGACACCTCCCGGAATGCTGAAAAGCATCCACGAGCCTCGTTTTCCATACTCAGAACATCCTACTATTACTAGACGCGATGCGCGTCTCTCTCTCCTTCGTCCTCGCCATGGCCGCCTCGGTGCTCGCCAATAACCCCCTCGCCGTCAACACGGCGTGAGCGTGTTTGCTTCTGTAGCAGGTTCGCGCACACTGACCCCGTTCTTTGCAGAGTATCTGCCACCCCGTGCCAGACCACCGTGATGACCTGGCCTGGCGGCGTTCGTGAATCTGCCTCGCGTCACGGTTCTCGTACGCGGCCAACGTACTTACGCCCGATTCTTACAACGCCGTTCAGACTGGTACGAACAGTTCCGTCCTATCTCGCTACTTCCCCCACTAACAAAGACGGCCACGTTCGCTCTTGGCATCCGCAGGCGTAAGCAGCCCCCCTCTCTTTCGCGCCTTCCTCTCGGCCTGATATAGAGATGTCTTCAGCATCGTGCACGACAGCGTTACCGAGTACTTCGACGGCCTTACGGAGCGCGCCTTGACATAGGACACTGACCTCCCTGCTGGTAAACATCCGATCCCGACCCCGCTCCTCCGCTGCGCGACACATGCTGATGTTAACCCTAGTTTATCCCCTGGACACCTCACTCTTCTTCATGACCGATTCTATGTCGCACTCGGCGCAGTTCACGCCAGCGATCTGTGTCTAGAACAGCAGTCCGTACCCCTTCGCGCTCTCCGGATGTCACGGCGCGGAACTGATTCTTTGCTCTGCAGAGGACAACACCTGCTTGCAGCAGTTAACGGCTCGCGCGGTGGCTCGCGGGTATGCTCGCGTACGCCTCCGCAAGCGGCGGTCTGTCGTCAATCGGACCAACATTTCGCGCGAGTCGTGTTACGTCTTCTTACTACATTTCAACGCATGACGGTCGTATCATCTAATGCTGATGAATCTTGTCTCTAGTAGATACTGTCAGGTTTGATTGCAGAGTGGCGACACCTTTCACTGGGGGGTCCACTTTTCGGAAAGGACGTGTACATATCTGCTGCACTCGACACAGTCCATGCACGACCTCTCATCCTGTTGTCGTCGGCGCTGTGGCTGCTCAGTCTATCTATGCTAGGTTCACCTGAAAGGAGACACGAAGAAGAAAAGTACATATGAATACACCATCTACCTAACTGTGAATATACGCGTAGAGCATACGACTGGACGTCTGCGTGCGCAGAATACGGCGCAACACTGCGCCGTTTAAGTAGGTATAAGACACCTCTTTGGCTGCAGTAAGAAGCATAGGCGAGTCTCATCTACATTGCTCAGAACATCCTCTTCAACAAGTTGTCAACGCTTATGGTGAATATATCTATCCGAGCCATGGGCCCATTATCTTCAATCTTACGTGACTTTGTTACGTAGTTAACTCACAACGTCGCCTCGTGGACACGATGTACGTAGAGCAGCTTCCTGTCACCGAACATCCATACCTACCCAACTCGAAATGGCACTCGCCATACCCCGCGAAGTGCCGCTTTAGTGTTACAGCTTTCAGTATACCGTCCCCAAGGCATTCGAAATTGCCCGCAGATGCAAGGCCGAGGGGGGACGAATATGGCCGCCTCTGGAGGACGACTTGGACATCGAGCGCGACCCCGACCCCAGTCTGGCCGCCAAGGAAATGGAAGATACCCGTGTCAGCGAAGAAGTCTCGTGCCGCCGACGTCTTCGAGTGGGCCACGCTGTTCCTACAGAACAAGACCGGCGAAGACGGCATCTGGAAATGCGTTGTATCGGTGCACACCGGTTTGACGGGTACGGAGGGGCGTGGCAGCTCCGAGTCTCACATCAGGGGATTACACAGTAGCGATTCCAGGGCGATTCCGCCCCCGATTCGAGCTACCGATTCCGCGCGAGGTCTTCGCCCGAGATGCCCGGGCAGCGCTGTTCAACTTTGTTTTCTCGCTGCGAACAGCGATTCCGGGGCGTGAATTTCGAGCGGAGATTGAAAACGGCGCCTAAGACTCGTGCGTCGTGCACATCGATGCCTTCGTGCTCGTCGATTTGTATCGTAGTAATACACCACTCTCATGCCGCGAACAACCACTCGACAGCAGGCGGCGGATGCTCTCCACCGTGCCTTCCTAGTCAACCATGTCCTCCAGGCTGAAAGCCGCCTCGCACGCGAGTTTTTCCTGCAAAACCCGGAGCTCCGAGATCCAGATTGGGAGGATATAGACGAGCTCGAGATGGATGATGGGACCAGCTCTACCGAGTCTTCCGGCACGTCTACATCTTCATCCTCATCATCTTCATTCTCGACATCTACGGATTCCATCTCGTCTATGGACACAACCGCTGGGGAGCCACTTCCCTCAGAGATCCTCACTGAGGAGATCCTTGAGCTGTACTCGAGGCACTACTGGGAAGAGCATGGAAAAATCTTGAAAACCAATGCAATCCTCAATCTCCTTTTGAACGATTGGAAGCATGCACACCCAGAAATCTTTCGTTCCTACCTCCGCATCACACCCGATTGCTTTGATGCCCTTGTCGAAGCGATCAAGGACGACCTGGTCTTCCGCAATAACTCCAATAACCGACAGACCCCTGTCGCTGTCCAGGCTGCTGTTGCCCTCTATCGCTTTGGCCACCATGGTAATGCGGCAAGCACCATGAAGGTTGCACTTCTGTTTGGGGTGAGCTACGGCTTTGTCCAGCTTGCAACTGCCCGTGTCATAAAGGCATGCTGCTCGGAGCGGTTCCGCTTTGCGTCCGTCCAGTGGTCAGGCCCTGCTGCGAAGGCGGCGGCTATGGAGGCTGTTGGACACATCTGTCCTGGCTGGCGTAATGGCTGGTGTATGGTGGATGGCACTCTTGTTCCGCTTTTTCAGCGCCCCAGCCTATTTGGCAACACGTGGCTCGATCGAAAATCAAATTATTCCATGAATGTGCAGGTAAGTGTACAGTTAATATATGACATGTGATGTACATAACTAAGTTTATGTTATTGCGTCTTATTCAGGTGGTATCGACCCCTGACTGTACTATCATCGACTACAGTGTAGGCCTCCCCGGCAGCACACATGATGCCAGTGCATGGAAGGAAACACGTCTTGCCCAACAACATGATCACTTGCTCCAACTGGGGGAATGGGTATGGGCGGATACTGCCTATCCCTTGAACCGTTGGTGTCAATGTGCTTACAAGAAGTATTTCTACTGCTTTGTAGTCCTGCAGCCCCACTCATAAAGCCATGCCCAACAGGCCTGAACGAGACATACCCGAAAATGCGAAGTACAATTACCATGTCTCCCGAGTCCGGGTCCGCTCCGAGCACTGTATCGGGTACCTCAAGGGACGCTGGTCATCTCTACGCCGCCTTCGCATTGCAGTTCGCTCTCAGAAGATGCTGCAGTATGCCAGCTTATGGGTGATAGCTTGCATTCACCTTCACGGTTTTGCACGACAGCATGAACAAGGAGATTACCAGGCTGATGAATTCTTCAGAAAGGGGAGGCGGTACATACGCAAACAGCAAAGGCAGGACAAGGAGTGGAGAAGAGAAATTAGAAGGCAGGCAGCTGATGATGAAAGAAGGCGTGGTGAGCGAAATGAGACAGAGCTACAGGAGGGGAAAGAGAGACGGGAGGAACTTAAACAGGCTTTATATGAGCATCTAGAGAACAGGAATGCATAGTCTAAGACTGGAGAGCAGGATCTATTGCCCAATTAGCGACAAGAGGGGGAGCAAGGCCAGACTGACTAGGCCCTTGAGAGGGGCGAGAGGCAGCCACTCGGAGGTGTTCGAGCTCAAGCTGGCCTGCAAGAAGTTTGAGCTCATGCTCACGCTGCTTGTCACGCTCACGTGCTTCATGCTCCAGGCGAGCCATCTCGATGTCATGCCGCAGTCTCTCCTTCTCGACCTTGTAGTTGCACTTTGCTTTGAGTCGCATCGCAGTCATCTTGAGGCGGGTGGAGCGGTCAGCGGCAGCGATCTCCTGGACGTGCTGTAACATGCCCTTGCGACACTTGGTGGGGCCCGCACTTGCAGATGGCTGGGTCGAGGGGCTCTTCCGCTTCTTTGTGCCTGTGTCTTTGACCTCGTCAGACCCGGACGCAGTTGACTCAGTACTTGAGACCAAGTCGCCAGCAGTGTCATCGGAGTCGGAGCACGAGACATCCGAAGAAGCAGCCCGGTGGTGGGTATCATCGGCACGTGCACGACCAGAGTTGTTGTCCTCAGCCTTGACCAACAACTTGTCAGTGTGAAGTTTGTGTAATAGATATAAATTGAAAAAACCTTGCTCCTTCTGTCCAGGATGTCCAAGTCTACACCAGTAGCGCTGTTGGCAACACCAGACCGGTCGATAAGTGGGTGTCCACGCATGAGAGCATTCATGCGCTTATACCACGGGAAGTCATGCTGAATCTCATCTAGATGGATGATACTTCAGGCTGACATGGTGTGAGATGTGCTCAAGCACTCACCCCAGATGTTGGCGAGTTGTGAGCCGGGTTCAAATTCGCTCTCCCGGTCCTCATCAACTAAACCAGCACCGGTGGCTGTCAGCTTCTCCCGACATTCACGGTACAGGGCCTTCAGCCTTCCGTGCAATAAGTAATTGAGTACAGTGCAGGTAGAAGGTGCACTCACTTGATTACACGGTTCTTGATGACCCCGGCAAGCTCGTGGATGTCATCAGGGGTGTACTTGGGGAACCGGCCGCTTTCGAGAAAGACAACACGAGCGAGGCTGGTGTAATGCTCATGAACAACCTTGCCAGATGTCTTGTTGACACCATTCGTCTCGTCTTGTCCCTGAGGATCAAACCCGAGCGCAGCGCAGGTAGTCTGACGCTCTTCGATGGCTGTCAGGAGCAGGTCGGTTGCGTAGTGATACTCCGGCTTTGACCAACTGCGCACATAAGTTTGTATGACTAGACATAAGTGTACCGTTGAACTTACTGAACAGTCACGGTGCGCTTAGTTCCCTCCTGCAGCTTTGAGGCTGGCTTCGTGTTCTCCTTTGAGCTCAAGGGCGGGCGGGTGCACTCCCGAGCCTGCTTCCGGGACTTGCTCTTGCCAGTCTGGAGTTTCTCCGAGGGATTTGATATGTTCTTTGGTTTCCGATAGGTCATGTATAGCAGGTCAGATATAAAAGTGAAGCACAGGCGATTATAGAAGTAGCTAGCGGGGTATATGGAGGCGCGAACACGGCGACGCGCTCGACGAGTCGCGCGCGACGCGTCTGCTGTGAGTTCAAACTCCGACGGGCCCTTCGGCGTTCCCCGAACCGCGCTGCTGCGGTAAGCGCCAACCACCGCGGCTCGTCGCACAGCGGAATCGGTAGCTCGAATCGGGGGCGGAATCGCCCTGGAATCGCTACTGTGTAATCCCCTA
>MNAD01000139.1:0-16808 GCA_001895945.1 Trametes pubescens
ACAATGAGATTGCCAGTTGGAAGTAAAGGAACCAGGGACAAAAGATAGAGAAAAAGAGCGATGTATCGGTTGAGCAAGCAGATAACCCTAGCCCACGAAAGTTTACGGCCCCAGGCAAGGCGAACTTCGCAATCGATGGTAATAAGATATTCGAAAAGAAAGACGACTGAAGAGCTGATTAGTCCGACCTGGAACAGTATCGAAATCCAACACTTACCGAACACAGCCAAGTTCACATAATTTATTAACCGGCTAGTGTGAGGAGGTCATGTACGCTCGTGACGCGGGATGTTGCAGGCCCTAGTACTCACTATTGAACCATCACGTCCACGAATTCCTCCACCTGCTCCCACTGGGAGTCGGAGCCGTCCGTCGTCGCGTTCATGCCGCGCTGCGGGAGGAGGGTGAAAAGACAAAGACGTCTATGAGAAGTACGGGTGAGTTCGTTTGCTTAAGTACCCATAAGCAGTGCCACTGTTGTTGGTTCCCTAGACTGGAGGACCGACTGAGGGGTACGCTACAGAGCATCGCCGTCAAAGCAGTTTGATATTCCGTGTCAGGCTCCTGCCATGGCCTGTGAGAGAACGCCGTTCCCTACACACACTCATTCAGAACTGCGTGCTCCGCGTATGAGCACATGTGATATGTTCAAGTTCTTCACGTCCTGTACGGACGCATTCTGCTTCATTAGATACGCACATTGAGGGTGGAGAAGTGGGAATAGAACGATCGCAGGTGGGATTTGACCCATGTAAGTGATGCATGCATCAGGACATTGCTAGACATAGCAGTGCGCCGCCACGCCCGACAGGATGCAGAGATACATCATTTTCCTGTCAAAGCTACACGCCAACCATCAGCAAGCCAGCGCTGTATTCCGATGACCATGATGATAGAAGCACTGACCATACTCTTTGCTGGTTGGCTGGAAGGCCGATTATTGCCCGAGACGTCCGGTGCGCTCGAGTCCATGGAAATAAGCTCGCCCAATGAGCGTCGAGGACGCGAGCTGCACACTGCTGCGGTATGACGAATTGTCACGATCTCAAACATAAACCAGGCTGCGCCGCTGCTGCACGCACTGGCCACACGGAGATTAAAGAGAGCGATCCAGAGAGCATTCCCTACGCTGCCAACAGTGCCAAGTTGTGAGATATGTACGAGCAAGTACTAGGACTGTGCGTTGCAATAATTACCTCGTCCCTAGTTCTCATTGTCTCGACTAGGGTCAGCGTTGGAGGGTCTGTTTGAGAAACCAGATGATCAAGCAAGATGGCAGCGTGGTTTTCCGCTTCTGCCGCACGTACGTTGTAAAGTAGTGTCGTGGACGTGAACGAGTACGAAACGCGCTGCAAGCGCGCAATACTGAACGCCTCGGCAAGCCCCGTGAAGAAGCGCCCGAGATAGCTACAATGTTGTGTGGGCTGCTTGTCAACATGACACAATGGCCGAGTGGTTAAGGCGACAGATTCGAATTAACTCGTACCATCTGTTTCGGTTTCCGAGCGTAGGTTCAAGTCCTACTTGTGTCGTTCTAATGATTTTTTTTTGTTTATTTGATTCCTGCACATCGTCCAACATTCGAGGCAGAGAGAGCGGGAGTCATTCTATGGAGCGTACGTAAATGAGCATGGCCATGTGCCCGGTGCGAGCGTTCACATGCATGCATGTGTCTCTTGGCGTCTAAATATTCGAGTCGGCACTGGTAAAGTATAGTTGGCAGTTCTGATAGTAATGACTCAAACCCTCGGACCCTTCGCGCCGTCTGCAGTCGCAAATAGCATGATCAGTGGCCTTGCGATGGAGTGAACGACTAGAAGTTGCACCAGAAATACATCGCGTGGTCACACAGCGACTCACTCCGAGTCCTAGTCAAGACTGCCGATCGGCACCGTTGCCAAATTTGGCGTGCGGGGTTGTCGTGATTCTTGCACAGCGCCTCTCATGATGGTGGGATATGCGGCCTTCAGCGCGTCCCGTCGGCCGATAGTGGGCAGTATATATACAGCCTGCATCCTCAACATACGCTCCATATCTGCTCTAGCGAGCTACAGGACTCCGCAAGATACCACCTACAAGTCCACCGTACAAGTCATCCGACGAGCGATGTCGCACACAGTCCACGCAGTAGCCAAGGAGGGTTTCGGCACTGGCACGAACGAACTTTACGACCGGTAGGATGCTTTCTCGATCTGGACATCGGATGTGTTCATAGTTTGCCATTCAAACGCAGTGCGCGGCCGTCGTACCAGGCCAATGCGCTCGCGCACATCCGCCAGGCCGTCAGGGGCTCCCCACCCCTCAACATAGTCGAGTGAGCAACCAGATCAGGTTGATCGTGCGTGCAGACACCGACCTCCGTCCCCTTCGTCCGACAGAATCGGCGCGGGCACTGGCATCTTCACCCGCGCCCTGCTCGCGCACCCCGATTGGGCGAACTCTATCAAGGAGCTGCGCGCAATTGAGCCCAGCGAGGGGATGCGCAAGGTCTTCACGGAGACCGTCAACGATCCGCGTGTCTCCGCCCAAGAGGGGACGTTCGACACCACCGGCATCGAAGATGGATGGGCGGACCTCGTCGTCATCGCGCAGGTACGGATACCAGCATCCCGCTCCGTGTGCCGCCGTGTTCGTGTTCTAACTGAGTGCTTCTCTGCTTGATGCAGGCGTTCCATTGGTGCCCGGACTATGACAAGGCTGTCGCGGAATTCGCGCGCGTGCTCAAGCCGCAGGGCATCGTCGCCTTCATCTGGAACCTCGAGGACCGGTACGTGCCTACCTGTTGCGGTGGCGGCTTCAGGTGCTGACCATCCCATCCCACCGTCACCAGCAACCGTGCGGCGTGGGTCGCCCAGCTACGCGCCCGCTACGAGCAGCACGAGGGCGGCACGCCGCAGTTCCGCCTCGGGCTGTGGCGCGCGACGTTTGACACGCCCTCGTACGTCGCGAACTTCGAGCCGAAGGAGGAGAACGTGTGGGACTATGTGCTGCCCGGCACGCGTGACATCGTCGTCAACCGCGCGCACAGCAAGAGCTACATCGCGGTGCTCGGCCCGGAGGACAAGAAGAAGCTCGTGGACGATATTGATGCTCTTCTGGAGCGCAAGGACGGGCTTGTTTGGATTGATCAGGAGAAGGGCATCTTTGAGTATCCCTACCAGACGTTCCTCGTCGTCTCCAGGAAGAAGTAGATGTGGCGAAGAGCCACAAGTAACTGTAGAAACGGATAGGAGAAGTGTAACATACATATCAATCTGCGAACCGCCAGTATTTGTCGACAACGCGCTGCGCATACCACCATCATAAGTGCGAGATGTCCGGATCCTCAAGTCGCGGCCTAACTACTACTACCCCGTACACGCACAATGTGAGAGAGCAAAGAAATGGATTCAATGCGATGCTACTATAGTAAGCATGAGAGTGATCGTGAGATGCAACAAGACAGCAATGCCCGACATGAACCTATGATACAAATTACACGGAAATGGAACGTCTTCTCAGATCTACGCTAGCCCCGCAAACGTCCTGGACGAGTCCCCTAGTCGATCTCCTCCATCGCCGAGCTCGACGCGGCCTCCGTCGATACGGGGGCCTCCGTGCTCGACGACGCCGCGGGCGCGGACTCCTCGTCCTCATCGACGTCGAGGCCGAGCGCGATCATGCGGTGGATGCGCTTCGCGAACGACGTGGGGTCGTCGAGCGAGAAGCCGGAAGTGAGGAGGGCGGTCTCGAAGAGTAGGTACGTGAGGTCACGGACGGACTTGTCCGCCTTGTCCTCGGAGACCTTGCGCTTGAGCTCCTTGATGACGGGGTTGTGGGGGTTGAGCTCGAGCGTCTTCTTCGACGCCATGTACGATGACATCGAAGAGTCACGGAGGGCCTGCGCCTTCATGATACGCTCCTGTACGCAATAGTCAGCAACCTCATTGACGATGAAAACGGGGCGGAGCAACGTACCATGTTCGACGACCAGCCGAACTGGCCGGTGACGAGAACACAGGGGGAGTCGGTGATACGGTTCGAGACGACGACCTTCTCGACCTTGTCGCCAAGCGCCTCCTTGACAGCCTTGCAGAGATCCTCGAACTGCGTGGCCTCCTCCTCGCGCGCCTTCTTCTCCTCGTCGGTCTCCTCGAGCTCGAGGCCCTCCTTCGAGACACAGACGAGCTTGTGGCCGTCGAACTCCTTGAGCTGCGTGATCGCGTACTCGTCGATGGGGTCGACAAGGAGCAGGACCTCGAAGCCCTTCTTCTTGAGGACCTCGAGGAACGGAGAGTCCTTCACGGCGGAGAGCGACTCGCCGGTCAGGTAGTAGATGTTCTTCTGGACCTCGGGCATGCGAGTGATGTAGTCTGAAAGAACGGTCAGCAACGGGGACGTAGTAGCAAGATCACAAAGTACTTACCCTTGAGCGAGGTCATCTCCTCAGTGGACTTCGTCGAGTAGAAGCGCAGGAACTCGGCGAGCTTGCTGCGGTTCTGGGCATCCTCGTGGACACCGAGCTTGATGTTCTTGCCGAACGACTCGTAGAACTTGTTGAAGTTGTCCTTGTCCTCCGAAATCTCGGTGAACAGGTCGAGGCACTTCTTGACAAGGTTCTTGCGGATGACCTTGAGGATCTTATTCTGCTGGAGCGTCTCACGCGAGATGTTGAGAGGCAAGTCCTCGGAGTCGACGATACCCTTGATGAAGTTGAGGTACTCGGGGATGAGGTCCTCGCAGTCGTCCATGATGAAGACGCGGCGAACGTAGAGCTTGATGTTGTTGCGCTTCTTCTTCGACTCGAAGAGATCGAAGGGTGCCCTGAACGACAAGATCAGTTGGGTGCTCTAAAATGGCGACGATAGCTCCAGAAACTCACCGCTTGGGCGCGTAGAGGATGGCCTTGAACTCGAGCTGGCCCTCGACGGAGAAGTGCTTGACCGCGAGGTGCTCCTCCCAGTCGTTCGTCAAGCTCTTGTAGAACGCGGCGTACTCCTCGGGGGTGATCTCCGAGGGATTCCGCGTCCAGAGAGGCTTGGTCTTGTTTAGCTCCTCGTTCGTGATCTGCTTCTCCTTGATCGTCTTCTTCTTCTTGTCCTTCTTGTCCTCGTCGTCCTCGACCTCCTCGATCTTGGACTCCTCCTTGTCATCCTTCACCTCCTCATCGTCCTCAACCTCCTGTATAATATGTTAGCGACGGCGCGCAGGAAAACGTTACTGCGATACTTGCCTTCTCGACCTCCTTGGTGACCGCCAATTGAATGGGGTAGGAGATGAACTCGGAGTGCTTCTTGACGATCTCCTTGATCCGCTTCTCCTCGAGGTAGTCGAGCTGGTCCTCCTTGAGGTAGAGACGGATCTCGGTACCACGCCCGAGAGGGGGGTTGATGGTGTCGGGGGTGATGGTGAAGGTGCCACCGGCGGCAGACTCCCAGATGTACTGCTCATCGTCGTTGTGCTTCGAGATGACCTGCACGCGCTCGGCGACGAGGTACGCAGAGTAGAAACCGACACCGAACTGGCCAATCATGGAAATGTCGGCGCCAGACTGGAGCGCCTCCATGAAGCCCTACAAAAGCACGGATTAGCGCTCGGCGCGTCGACGCCACACGCGTTTTCTGCTTACCTTCGTGCCGGACTTCGCGATCGTACCAAGGTTGTTGACGAGGTCAGCCTTGGTCATGCCGATACCGGTATCGCGGAGGGTGAGGATCTTGTTCTCCTTGTCGGGGGTGATGCGGATGAAGAGATCCTTGCCCGAGTCGAGGACGGTAGGGTCCGTGAGGGACGCATACCGAATCTTGTCGAGGGCATCGGACGCGTTGGAGATGAGTTCACGGAGGAAGATCTCTTTGTTGGAGTAGAAGGTGTCTGCGCGAAAGAAAGTCAGATCGACGCGCGTCCACAAACGCGAAAAAGACGGAGTGCGCACTGATGATCAGGTCGAGCAGTTGGCTGATCTCGGCCTGGAAGCCAAAGCTCTCGGATGCCATTTTTGTGCGTACGGTTCGTGAGGGGGAGGGGGGAGATGGGGATGAGTGCGACGATGAAACGAGTTGGGGAAGAACGATCTGAAGAGGCGGGTTTATGTATCCTGCAGCAGTGGCCGTTCGAGAACCTTCGATCCTCGATTCTGCTGCAAATGCGGACAGACGCCCGTGTCCTCGCCGCGAAGATTCGGACGCCTTCCACGACGTTCTACAGCGCCTTCCGCATTTGGCTTCCTATGTCTACGTCCATTGTACACTGGCTCACGTAGGCGATGCTCTGGCCGAGGACACCAGTCCTTGTCTTCCGCTTACCTGCCCCTTCAGCACCTCCACCATCGCCTTCACCTCCTCATTCTCGTCTCGTAGTTCCTCGTTCTCATCCCGCAGCCTCTCGTTCGCCTTCTCCAATTTGCGGTACTCCTCAGAGCCCAGCGCGCCCCTATGCATTTGTGTTGTCTTCCGCGCCGCTTCCAGTTCCTTCTGTGAATGCTTGATCTTGTTCTCAAGTTCCAGAATCCGTTGTCTATGCGCGCTGCTCGGTACTCTTTGTCAGACATAGCGTCGTCCCAAACTCCGCGAACCACTCACGCCGCATTCCGCTCTGCCTCTACCTGAGCGTTCTCGAAGGCATCTAGTCGGAATTCCATCTTCCTATACTTGCTTGCGAACGCCGCCAAATACTCTTTGCTGTCATTGATCTTGTGTACATCTGCCTCCCTGGGAACTGCGTTTGAGTTCCTGCACGTTGCAGACACTGACTCCGAACTGCATACCATAGTCGCTGCAGCTTGATAAGCTGGTTGATCTGCGTTTCGTAGTCGTACAGTCTGTCCACTTTGGGCGCATTCTCCTTGATCTTCGTCTCCAGGCGGAACACCAACTGGTTCGCTTCTGCAAGCAGCTTACCCTGCGCAGCGAATGTGTCCTGTGCAGCATTTATCAGCGCATGTGCCGCATGTCAGGTTACGCACGGCCAACCTTGGCTTCCTTCTCCGCAGCGCGCATAGCCGCAGCTTCAGCCGTCCATGCTTTCTTCTCTGTGCGCAGTCCAGCAACCCGGTCTTGCAACTCCTTGTTCCAATCCGTATACCGGGCCCGAGCGGCGATGGCCTGCTCCTTCGCCTCTTTCAGCTCCTTCCGCAAGCGGTCCACCGTGTGCTTGTATTCCTTCAGCTTGTTGTGCTGCGGACATCGTCAGTTATACACACAAAGTGCACAAGCAGTGTGACGACATACCAGGCCCTGCCGTTCGACCTCCTCCGTCCGCGAGACCACGCGGTCTTTGTACAACCGTCCGATGTGCTTCACGTTTTCGCGCGTCGTCCACAGCTCGAGGTTGAGCTCGTTCTTAAGCAGGAGCACCTCCCTTTGCAGCGCAGAGATCGCCTGTGCGACGTGCCGAGGCAACGATCCATCCGAGTCCTTGCTGTGTTCCGACTGATCAGGCGTAGGAGGTGACTCTGCCTGTTCCTCCGATGGGTGGAGGGACTCCCGCTCGGCCCGTGAAGACGAGCGCGTGCGTGGCCGCAGAGGGAACAGGACCGCCGACCACGCGGGGGACGGGTCCACGATGGTGATGTCAAGTCCCGATTTGAGTGCTACCGAGGTCGCGACCATGTGGGTGAGCGAGATCCTGTGCGGCCCTGGCGTAGACGATGAGGCGACCTCCGCTTCCGCATAGACGGTCTCCAGCGACGATGAGAGGGGCGCGCCGTCCCATCCTTCCGTTTGCGATGCAGTAGGGGGGTCGGCCGAAGGAGGACGAGCAGGGAATTCGGGAGAAGGGGTCCTGACGGGTGCGGCGGATATACCCGTTGGCTGAGGCTGGCGAGACCCGAGCGCTGCATTGCGGACTTCGAGCATGGTCGCGCCGCCGACGATCCTCGCAATGTCGAACTGCTCCGAAACCCAGAAGTCCGGCTGTTCCAGCTCTTCTGATGCTTCGCGCCAGATGAGCAGCGGGTGCAAGACGTGCCTGCGCAGCAACGGCTGTTCGCTGGTTCAGTCGACGCCGACCTGCAAGAGGATCTGCACGTACCTCACTTTTGCTCTTGATCTTCTCTGCGTCGAGAACGTCTTCCCATTCGGCCGCGTACAGGCTGTCCACGCCGTTGTCCGTCAGGTACCGGACAGGACATCGCAAGAACCGGATCACATTGCACGGGAAGAGGTAATACAAGAACGTAAAATAGCGGTCGGGTGACGGTGCTTTGGAAGCCGGGCCGTCGAAAGTGAGTTCCAACCGCTCCCATTCGATGTCTTCGCGGATCTGAAGTGGGCGCGAGCCCTCACGCACGACGTTGTCGTCGTCGTCGGATGCTAGCGCGTCTTCTTCGTCATCTTCTTCGGGGTCTGGTAGAACGAGCACGATAGGAGAGGACGACTGGCGTTCCTTCCAGCATAGAATTCGCGCGAGGACAACAAGCAGAAGAGGCAGGAGGCTCTTCAGTTGTTGGCATGCCTTGACGGCGAAGATGGGTAGCAGCTTGATGAGCACGGTCAACGCGATGGTGCAGACTGTAGAGGAGTTATCGAAGATGAGGGAGTGAAGCAGGCTAGTCATGAGTGGGTGAGAGGCAAGAACGTGGGCGTGGTCAGGGAAGGCAGGTTCCGAAGTGTAGGCGTTCAGGAGTATAAGGAGTTGCAGACGCGACGTGGGCGAAACATAACAATGGTAGAGCTCGGTGAGGAAGTCCTGTGTGCCAATATGTTCAGACGGACAGTAGGTGGGCGAGGGACATTCTCCAAAAGTCTTACTTGTGGTCGTTCGAGGGCAACTCGTACAAGTACGTCCTCGAGATTGGCCTTCCAATATGCCTTCTTCTCTCTTTGCACCTCGTCTAACTCTGCCCACTCCAAAACGTCATCGCCAGAGCTCTCATTGAGGGCGTCCAGAAGATATAGGTCCATGAGCCGCCTCCGGAAGTCACCCACTCGCTCTTTCTGCTTCTCAGCCTCCGCGGGGTCGTCTTCTGTAGTAGAGAAATTGCTTCCGGGGTCCAGTGCAGATGTGATGAGCTCTTTCGCATAGTTCACTGCAGGAAGAGGGAGCTTTGGCTCGCGGAGGGTCGGCCGGAGCACCAGATCAAACCAGGTCGAGATGATCGAGCTCGAAGGGAGAACAGGTCTCAGGTGATACAAGAAAGCCAGAAAGATCTCGGCTTGCGGGAAGAGGGCGTGGCCGACGACGTCGTCGTAGATTACCTGAAGCTCATCCTCTAGCTGGTGCATAAGCGTACCCGCCTCCGGGGATGCAGAGCACTCCAGGACGAAAGCGTCGACTCTGGCGAGAAGCTCATTGAGAGAGACCGCGTCCAGCGAGGAGTCGAGGATGAGCCTGAGATGAGCGCAGAGCTCGGCGATGGTGGCAGAGGAAGTCATGATGACCGCATATTTTGGATCTGGAGTCTATGCCAGAGCGATCAAGCGCCCGCGGAGACGGAGCTGGATCCGACGCAACCACTCGATCGACCTGACCACGACTTTGCGAGAAACCACATATTCCTGCTGTTCTTATTAATGCCCTGGTTTACACTAATAGCATGCACCAACAAATCCGAAAGCAAGTATCACTATGTACATGTCAAAAAGAAAGTACATGGGGGTCCTCGAGCTCGTGAGATAGCTCCCATCTTTGCTACCATCTTGAACAGTGCGTAAATGTATCAGAGAGTAAGCTGCACGCGCGTTGGATGATTGAATTACAACTTTACAATCAGATTGTCAAAGGTTCACCAGCCCGGGCACCTCAGTCGTCCAACCACTTGCCTACCCGCTTCAACGCCTCCGTGCGCTCAGGCTCGTGCCATGTGAAGACCATAAAGTCGTGCACGGCGTCCGGTACTACATCGACCGTCACCTGGACGCCATCCGCCTTCAGCCTGTCCGCTGCGACCAGGGAGTCGTCGAGTATCTTCTCAGCGCCGCCCGCAGAGACGAAGGTCGGCGGGAAGCCTTTAAACAGCCCCTCGAGCGGGTCGAGGTGTGGGGACGACGGCGAGAGGTACCGGTTCGTCTTGGCTTGCTCCCGGTCTAGCGGTCCCAAGTACGACAGGATGCCGTACCCACCAAACGCGTTCTTGGGGCTAGTCGAGAAGATGTCCGTCGCAAAGTTGCGCGCCAAAGATGCCTCTGGCGTCGTGCGGGATGACGAAAGGTCCAGCCAGCTCGACAGGGAGAGCAGGCGACCTGGCGGCGTGAGGCCTGGGATTGCATTCTCGACCAGGTGACGGACCAGCGCGAATGCGATGTTGCCGCCTGCGGAGTCTCCGGCGACGATGATGTTCCGGGGCTCAAATCCAACGTCTTTGACGAGATATTGGTACGCCGCGAGGCTGTCCAAGACTGCAGCGGGGAAGGGGTTCGCCGGTGGATCCGGGGCGGTTGCTGAGAGACGGTAGTCCACCGCGAGGATTCTTTCCACCTTCTTGCTATGAGCGAGCAGGCCGCGGGCTATGCTCGAGATGGTGGAGTCCGGATGCGCAGTTCCCAGCTATACCGAACGTGGTCAGAATGTGACACCCTAGTAGGTGAGGTTATCCAGGCCATGGGACACTTACGTGAAAAGCGCCTCCGTGGATGTGAAGAATGGTGGTTTCGCCGGTCTTCGCCTTCAAGTCCTGCGGGACTGTGCTGCCCGGCTTGATGTACCAGTATGCGGGGACTCGCTCCGTCTTTACTCCCGCGGTCTCCGCAGCTTTGCGAACTCCCCCGCAAAATGCGTCGGCATCCTCGGGGAGACCCTCCACCCAAACGAACTTCGCGTCCTTCAGCTCGCTATCCGATTTCGGGACGTCGTGGGTGGACTTGAGGCCGACTCTCGTTGGGAGGCCCGTGAGTTCGCGCATCAACATGACGCGGATGCATCTCGAAAGTGGCCACGATGCCTTCGGACGGTTGCTCCGCGGTAAGAACCATATGTACCACAGAGGTACGCGCACAAAGAGGGTGGAGAGGACCAGGTAAGCCAGGTAGGCGCCTTTGAAGGGCTGACGACGCAAGAGTGGTTGGGCCATAGCTCGGTCCTCGATAACGGTCACTACAGCTCGACTGTATTGACCGGGGAGAGATCGTGAGTGCGAATGCGCTAGTGCGGGGTGGATGTCCGCAGTTCGTAGGACTTACTTCTGCCACCTATATATCTGCGGGAATGTCACACGTGAGCCGGGTACGTGATCCTCGATGGGCTATACAGCTTTTCACAAGCCATACGTGAGACACCTGTGCGTCACCATTAAACCGAAGAGTTAGCTAAATCCACCGACTGCTATCCCGTAGCTTGTTAGCGGTGAATGATGATGGACCCACCACCCAGTGAATAACCCAGCATTCAGGACTTTCGGGTGTAGCAGGACCGGGAGATCCGGTTGCTACGTGAAGTGATGGAGATAAAGGAGGGAGATAAAGCAGAGATAACAGTAGATCAGAGATAACACAATACGCGTAATCAAGCAGATCAGTTCAGCGCTCCAGAGGCGCCACGTGGGATTGTTGATGCGCCCCCATACACGTGTATCGCACGTCCCGTACACGCGCCTAACGCCCTTTACCTGCTACTACATCCCTCGCTGCCGCTATCGGTGCGGCGCTTCGTTCTACGGCTCTCGTGCTTCTCTCGTAACATCTACTAGGGCTAGGGTATGTCTAAGAGGCGTCGTACCGGTCTGTCGACGTCCAGGAAGGTCCAGGCGGCCATCATGCGAGAGGACGGCGTAGTGGAGGAGAGCACGCAGCATCAGCGCGACTTGTGGGCGAAACGGAAGGAGCTAGAGGCGGCGAAGGATAAGCAGTTTCGAGGTAAGTCTCCACTTGCTATAGCTATGCGCTAACTGGCCGCTATTCGTGACAGAGATGACCCAACAAGCCCGCCTCGCGCTGGCGGAGTCCGCCATAGAAGCAGGCCGAGACTCTGAGGCCTTCATCAACGACGTCCGCGATTTCATGCAGAGACATGATGGCCATGACGTGTTGAGTCACCTAGGCCGAGGTGCGGGCGATGAAGAGGGCACGGATATCGATGGCGGCGCAGGTGAAGAGGCTGATCACCCATCGCCTGAGAGCTTGCGGGACGACGCGGCCTGGAACTCTGCGCGGCTCGCCGCGCTCACAAGGTGAGTATGCGTGCACGCCAAAACTATGTAATGCTCACGATTCCGTAGCTCACGGGTTTGGCAGGGCAGTCGTCGCCGCCACGATCAGCGCACGCGCCAGCAAAGGAACGAGAGGGTCCATCTGGCCTGGGCCGTTCAACTCGACGCCCTCGTTACGGCTTTCCTCGAATGGAAGCATCCCAACGTCGAAGAGAACGCGAAGCAACCCACACCCCCGGAGGGACTACCGCACGCCCAAGGTAGCGGACAAGGGCGCACGCGCAACGCCGGACAAGGGCAGCCGCGCGACGACGACGAGCAACGGCGGCCACATGACGACAACAACGAACAGCAACGCGTGCGCGACGACGGGCGACAGTGGCCGCGCGACAACGACGATGGCGATGAACAGCAACGCGCGCGCGACGACGAGCAACGGCGGCCGCGCGACGACGACGAACAGCAACGCGCGCGCGACGACGAGCAACGACGGCCGCGCGACGACGACGAACAGCAACGCGCGCGCAATAACGGACAACGGCGGCCGCGCGACGACGACGAGCAGCAACGCGTGCGCGACGACGAGCAACGGCGCGCGCGGGATGACTACTACTTCGATGTCACCGCAATCGACGTGTTCTGTAAGTCTACGTCTCATTGACTACGTCGTACTGTACTCATCTTTCACACTTGCAGCTTTTCAGCCACGTCGGAGGATACTGCAGCTGCAAGACGAAGGTGCCAATGTGTCCCTCGTACGACAAGGTCTCCTGGGCTGCTCGCCTGTGCAACCCACGGTGGCCCTCAGTCTCCCGTGTCTCGAGCTTTATCACCAATTGCGCCGCCGCCAAGCCTCGTTCAGCATTCAAGCCATGGTCAAAGTACTCTGCTCCCTCCACAATGTATGTATAGCAGGTGCCATTCTGATTACACCGCTCATCCCCCGAAGGTGACGTACGCTCAACACCTCCGAGATCAATTCTCGGAGGCGTTCGATGTGTACCTCGCCATCATCCGACAGGTACGCGCGCGCGTAGACACCGCTCTTGGGCGCAACTCGCGTGATTGGCGGCTGAAGAACGCCTGTCCGCCGTGTGGCTACAAGGTAAAGATATTCTACTGTATTGTAGATCCTCTCAAATATATTTGTTACTCAATAGCAAGACAATGAGCCCCCTCTTATTCCGGCTCGTCTGCACGCGATGGATGGCAACAACTCCTTGAAGCGGGTGGAAGGTTCGGGCCATGCAGACAAGCGAGTATTCGAAAGCCGCTATCTCATCAAGCCCGAGGAGGTGGATCGATTCGAGAATGAAGTTCGGGGGCACACAGCCGCGCCGCCGGTACATCCCATCGATGCCGACGATCACGGTGATGGCGCGGAATGCACAAAGCGCTGGAAAGCCGCTAATGAATCCGCGGGTGGTGAAAGCAGTGTCCGGCCGTTTGAGCAGACCGGCATTTTTGTCTGTGCCTGTAGGCATGGCATCGTCGAGAGTTTTGCGGAGATGCGGCACTCAGGGGAACTGTATGCACAACACTCGAGTTTGCCCGAAACCTTACTGAAATATCGCTGTTCCAGGGCCAAGTATCCTCTCGCGACGGTGATGAGGCTCCTGGAGGTGCTCGGGCACAGCCAGGGCATCGGGCACGATATCGCGTGTTCGTTCACTTCCACCATCAACAAAAGCTCGATCGGCATCAAGGCACGGGAGCTCAATCTCCTCTTGTCGGTTAACGCTTTCCACGGCCACGCCCATAATCGCCTCTGCCAGCTGCGTTTTCACCCTCTATACCTGGAGATTTTGGGTCTCGAAGACCTAGAAACGTGCGAACGGATCTTCTCCGCGTCCAACCTGGTCGCACGCACGATCCGTTTCGCGTCGCACTTCCATTGGCTTCAGTACATAGACCTACACTTCGATCAATGGGATCAAGATCGGTACCTTGAGCTCGGTTCGTTGTTATTTTTATTGCGGGGCATATATCTCATGACATCATACAGCACGCTTTATCACCAACAATTACCGCCAAGCCGTCGCCCTCATCGAGGAGTATACACCCATCGTCGAGAAATACCAGCGAGAGCAACAACTCAGCGACGCCGACTTCGTGCGATGGCGCCAAGAGGAGCTCGAATACCTCACAAATCTCGCACAGGAACCGCCCGAAGATCTCGCGAAGGTGACGTACGTCGAAGCGCTTGAGACGCTCAAGTCCGCGCGGTACGTATACGTCATTTGCTATCAAACACCTCCTGATTGTACCCCTAGCGCGGGCTGGACGGCCGTCTCGGCGGTCACGTTTGTAAATGCGTCCAATCCTGACAACTTCAACGATACCGCGCACATCAAGAGCAATCAAGCGTTTGTGCAGGCAAAGATCGCAGAGCGCAACGGCGCACTTCGCAAGCTCCAGCACGCTGAGGAAGCTGCGATAGATATGGAGCGGCGTCTCGGGATCACCGCCCGGTGGACCGACGATTCCCCGGAGTATAAGGAGGCGTTCGCATACGTGCAGAACCGCCGCTTCATCCGTGCAGTCGAAGAGCTCGAGAGGCTCGTCATTCAGCGACTCTTTGAGCTCTCGAAGGCGAACCTCGCGGGCACAGGTACGAGCTCTCTTTCATAGGGTCTTCTTCTACTCACACCACCAACGCACAGGTTACAAGATGCGACGTCTGATCTCCAAGCACCTAGTGCGTCGTTCCGAAGCTATCAAGACGGCCTTGAAGAAGTACAACAGCCTCGCCCCGCTGCAAAGCCCTCCGCGCGCCACACTCGAGTATGGCGACATCATGTCGTACGGATGGCTCGGCGAGTTCGAGCTCTTGAAGCACTCGCGATACGCTGTTCTAGACAAGCCGTGGACATCGCCCGTATGCCGCGACATGACGAACAAATTCTTCAAGCTGCAATGCGCGCGCGCGGAGATCTTCCGCCTCAATATCGAGGTCGCGCGATTGCAGCGCTGGGTCGACGACGACGACGCACATCTGCTAGCGACGGGCGAGGCGGTTCGCGTTTCTGACCCTCGCATCTCCGCAGAAATCATGGAAGCCTACCGAGTACGCCGGCGAGTCAACAACGTGCACCGGGTGCGCCTCGCAAAACTCTACGCGATGAAGGGGTACTCTGGCCCTCTCCCCACGCAAGGCGCGCACGAGGTACCTGGCGGGGTGGCAGATGACCAGGAAGGGGAGCTTCTACCGGACGAAGATGATCAGATGAACGACGAAGCCGTGCGGCTGGAGGAGGAATTGTCGCGCATCCGTTAGTAGGCTCACACGCACGCACGCACATGTATTCTTCTTGAATCTGCACGAGTACTCCACGCGTTTGATTTGTATAATACTTACATACAGCAGTATCACATACCAGCATCTTCATCAGAAATATTCTGAACCTCATGTCAAGATGCAAGGCATGGATCGAGGATATAAATGACATCGGAATATCGAATGTGTATGTGTGCGTGCGCGCCCGCTGCAGTGCATCAGGCCGCGCGCGAGATTGCAGCCCGCGCCTTCTCATGCAACTGCCACCCTCGGACTCTAAACTCTCGCCTGCGCCTTCCAACATGGCTCCTCCACTCGTTGACCCCGAACCACCACCGCCACCACCCCTCCACATTCCTTTCTACTCTCCTCCGCCTCCACTGTCATATGGCCCGGCGATTGAGGCTCTTGATCTTGCTCTTCGCCCGCAACAAGTGCCTAGCGTGAGTTCGGCGCCCACTTTTCTCGACCTCCTTCACTGACACGTCCGATTTATTTAACCTCTTAGAACATGCGAAGCTTCGGAGTGACTCTACACGCGGATCTCATGGAGTATCTCCGGAGGGACCAAGAGAGGCCTAACGTATTGGGGGTAACCTGGGGATCGATCAGTGCGTATTTGTCGTACCTTTCCCTAATCGCGCAACTAAAGTACATATACAGGGGACAGCGAGCTCTCCAACCTTATCCTTTCCATCTATCGCGCACAGGATGGCTTCCCCCACTTCCAACAATACGCCGCCAGCCTTCGTCAACCCCTGCGCCTCCCCCCGCTGCGACCTTCAACTCCTGACCACTCCGAGTCCGGCTCCAGTATCTGGCAAGAGGTCGACCCCTTCTCCCCTGCCCACGAACTTGCCGCGCAACTCGGCGAGCGCAATGGATACCGCGGCGTCAATGTTGTAGACGCAGAGACCGTGTTGGATGGTGAGTCGATCGCCGCATATCGCGCCCCATCGCTAACAGTGCAGTAGCTGCAGGACAGCCCGTTCAACTCGGCTCCTCGTCTCTTGGTCACATCGATGCGGACCCCTCTGATCAGTCCCGCGACCGTGTACGATGGAAGGGCAAGAGCGTCGACCGACGCGCTGCCTTGCCGCCTGGCGCACAAGATGGCGAGCGCATGTTGGGCAGCCCCGAGGTTCGCCGGAAGGAGCAGCGCCGCGCCCGTCGTTCTCCTCATCACCATCGGCGTAACTCGTCTTCGTCTCCCTCACCGTCTCCTTCCTCTCGCACTCATCGTGGGGCCGGCGCGCGGCCTCGTCTCGCTGGTCGGCATGACCCACTGCAGGTCATCTCTGTCAGTTCCGACGAGTCTGAAGATGGCGCCACCCTCGCCGATTTCGGCTCTCTTCACACATCGAGAGACGGCGTTTCTGAGGCCTCCCAGGATGCTTCCACAGACCCCACTCCGTCGGATCGAGGACGCCCTCAGTCATCAAGTGTGCATGCCGCTCCCGGGAAGACACC
>MNAD01001537.1:1612-25251 GCA_001895945.1 Trametes pubescens
TACGCACCGCGCGCGACCTTGTATATTTCGGTGCTAACACTGCTATGAGTTGCAGGCGTTCATCATCATCTTGTATTATACAACACGACCCGTATGTCGTGTCTAGGGGGGGAGAGTGTAACGACCCAGTATGAGGTCGTTACGGGCATCGCACATCCACTAGCCCAGCGCCGTAAGCGCTGGGCAAAGATAAGATAACAATGTATTAAATAGACNCGTACGGCGTGCGGGTATTCGGAACCCGCGCGCCTAGTGCGGGCAGCNTTTCTACCTGCCCCACTATCCTACGAGTACGCCGAGCCTCAATAGAGCCCGGACCAGAGTACTTGAAGGACAGGGGCAACGGATTGCGCCCCCCATACGTGAGTTTAACAAGTCCAGCGAGAAATAGGCCAAGGGAAAGCAACAGCAGCACAGGGATGGCGACGATGAATCCCCCAACATGCCACTTCAACAGGTTGTCGAGGCGATATTGTCGTAGCCGCGCTGCCTCGCGGGAGCTTCCTGACGACCAGCTATATTCATTCAGCCACTGCTTCACCAGAATTCCGATGACAGATGATGCGAGACTGAGGATGAGCCCGGAGAACCACAGGATATTCAGCCAAATGGCTGACCGCGGCACCGGAGGCATAGACTCTCCAGCCTGAGCACGTATCGGAATGTTGGATGAATGTGTGGAGTTGAGAAACGGAGGGTTGATCGAGAAGCTGCTAAGCTGCTGGGCTATATGCTGCAGTACCACAGTCGTGGGATCTGGACCGGGCGCTGGCTGAAGCAATTGGTACGATTGGACATTGAACGCCGTCAGGATCGCCGAAAATAAGGCAGCCTCAGGGAGAAATAGTCAGGCGAGTGCGCAAAGATCAAGCTGTGTGTATGTGACACCTACGAAGAGGAGATAGAAATCAATTTCCGAGTTCCACCGTTTTATCATGTCGTCGCCGTATGTCTTCGCTTTGGTCGCTGCCGCTGTCCAAGCCTGGTCCTTTTCATGTTCGGTATGGATATTCTTGCGTTGCACTAGCAGATCCTGAAGGGTGGATGGTCTGCGAGGGGCGACCGGGTCCTGGCGGAGACCACTTACATCTAGTTCAGCCAGCGCAGAGACAGTATTATCCCCGTACGCCTCCGTGAGCAAAATTGAGCTCTCGACTTGCTAAAAAGCAGAATATCCCATTAGTCCATTTGATCTCTGCGATCGAGGCAGATCACACGCACAGTTAGGTCGTCGTCCACCCCATTACGGGGAGACAGGTAAACATCTTGGCCACTATAAGTAGTAGGAGAAGCCGTATCGTCTCGTTGCCAAGGCTGCGGTACACCCTCAACGCCTTGATTCATTTTGAATGTTCAGATGACCAGTGAACCACTGTTGCCGAGGTGGGAGGAGGATCACAACGGGGATGGATGGAGGACGGAGGCAGACCAGAAGTTAGGGTGATCCGAAAATCAGAGTTACATCCATCGGCCATTTGAGCGCGAAGCCTAGCAGTCTTCTTCCTTCCCTGCCTGTCGTGGCCAGGCAACCTAGATCATAATCAAGCCCGCCACCGAGACGCTTCCCAGCATTAATATTGCCAACGATGTACACATTGTTGACGTACCGTGGGATTACATCCACATGCGCGGCAGCAAGACGAGTACTGTAGAGATCAGACCATAGCGGCGCGTCACAGGTCACAGGGACCTCCGCCTCGCCGCTATTGGGCCCTCGGTCACTGGTCACCGACGCCTCCGCCGCTTGTGACATACATACGATACACCGTAGCGCCGGCCGCCGCTGCCGCGGCGGCGGTACGTAGTGTCACAGTCGCCGCTCCGGACGGCGCCGTCACAGGTCACCGTGGACCCCGCCGCTACGCCACATCGTATCAAACCTGTCACACGCAAACCCGCCGCCGCTATGGTCTGATCTCTACAGTAATGGTTAAGATCACACACTCTCGACTATCCAAGGATGTCGCAAGGATAACCAGAGATACTGTGAAAAGCGCTAGCCTGAGGAGCTATCGTGAACCGCAGCGGAGTCACGTATTCTTCACCGTCTCTGTTTATCAGACCACAGCTTACGTACATGGCGCCCGCATACAGTTGCGTGAGCGCATCCATCGGCGTGGGATACCACTGCAAGATTTTCAATGATTTCTGCGGATGCAAGCGGGGCGCAGGTCAGCCATCCACACTGAGTCGAAGCCCGAGAGCGACTGCGAGGAGGTATAGCAGACTCAACAACAGGCGATGCCTCCGAAATCGACGTCACCGGCCTTCGCCGAATAGCAAGCGCCCAAGTGCACCATCGGTCCATCGCCGCCTCAGATCGCCGCTCGCGTCTACTTTGCATCTTTGGTCGAACTCGTCCTCCCCGCCTCCAAAAGAGTGTGGAAGGTCTGCCTCTGGCAGACTAGTGAAAGGTAGTAACGGGCCCTGTAAGCCCTTTCAGGGTCTACCTATAACCCTTTTGCCACACAGGACAGTACATGTGTTACGACTAGCCGTTGTGTGTCCCAAAACAGTCTCCGCCGGATCTGGCACGCTGCGACGAGTAGGCTCAGGTTGCTATCACTGCGACATACGCCTTGGGGAGATGTCCGACCCCTATTCCTTGCGCTCATAAGAATCGTCCAACTCGAGCACGATGACTACAATAGCGGTTGGTTGGTTGGTTGGTTGGGAAAGGTGCACCAACTCTCATCGATCGAAGCACAATGCAATTGTTGATTCATCATGGAGATCCCTCTGTGTTGCTCCGAGGCGTTTCTAAGGAGTACTCATGCTTGCCTTCACAACCGTATTCTTCGGCCTTTGCACGCTCGCCAAACCTGTGCAGGCTCGTTGCTTCAAAGTGCTTGATACTGACATGCGATTGTCCCAACGAGCGATAGGCATTGACGATCGTCCACAATCGGAGTCAAGCACCTATAAGTCGAACGAGCGCGGGCTCCCAGTCAGTTCCCTTCCACAAGAACACCGTTTCCAGAAACACTTGGCTCAGACCAAAAATCAGCAGCGTACATCCCTGCGTTCGGACACTTTGTACCCATGGCTCCGCCATCAACTATCACCTTGCCGGCGGACGACTCTAGGCTCGAGCTCCTCAAGTTTATAAGTAGGCGATGTCGCCATCATCGCGCCGGCCAGATTTACTAACTTTTCAACCCGCTTTACAAGTGCAGCTGCGCGGGTGGAACATATCTGCATCGAGGCTCTTGCCTCGAAGTGAATACGCGCCTCGGCCCGTCGCCGAAGCTCCTCTCGTCATCCCAGGCTTGTTTTTCGATTACTCGTCTCCCGCCGGTCCAGGAAGGAAGTTCATGACCGAAGTGCAAGTGTCCGTACTCCTCTTGGTATGTTCTACGTACGGGGTTCCTGCGTTGCGCGCTTTAGCTAACGAGGCTCGTACGACCGCAGGCAGCGCCACATATGGATCCTCGTGATATGCATAATCTCGCGCGGTTGTGCAGGCCGATGCGGACGGCCCTTATGAAGAAGGAAAACCGTCGCGTTTGGAGGGACATGTTCAGGAAGAATCCGACTTATCCGCCATGTCCCAAGCATCTCATCGAACCAAACTATGCCGCACTGATAGCTGGCGAGGAATGCAGCGTGAGTCCAGGTCTTCCAGCGAGAATGTGCGATGACGGTGTCAATCAAGGCTTGTGGAGAATATCCTTACACGTGTCAAGAGGCCGAATGCAGCACACTCGTGAGAGCTAAGATTGGCTGGGTCCTCTGCGATGTCTGTCTCCGATACAAGTGAGCATCGAATCGTGTATACGACATATGATGCTTTATTTGACCCTGAGTCTTGCAGCCTCGTCAACGAGCAAGAGCTACTGGGTTTGTATAGTGTTGCTATACCTGACAGACCCGTGGGCGTTCGATTGCTCCCACGGAACCCCCTCAGCGACCTGCGAAGATTTCTCCCGCACCACCGCCTCAGTAAGTCGCGTTTTCGAAACACTCGTATCGCAGCACTCATCGCGTTGCGTAGGTTGCTTCTCCGAGGGAGGCGTCGAGGTCAACTACTATTACAGGCCTGAAGCGGAGCTATTCGTACGGAACTATCTCCGCATCATGGAGTCCCAGGAAATGCTTTGCGATGTACGTTTTGAGACTGCCAGAAACATGATGTTAGAGCTGCGCGTGGAGCATGCTGTCTCCGTGAACGAGGTGAGTACCCAGATTCAACTCGCTGTAATGTTCATCTATTGACCCCGTCCAGTTTGCCGACAACCTCGTGAGGCATGTCAAAGTCGCCCTAGAGGCCGAGCGACTTGGTATTCCCAATTACACTTTGAGATCAGCGTGCGTGCTTGTGATCCTTCTCGCATGTGCAATAATGTCGCTTACGTCAAGGCATCTGCATCCATACAGGTTCATGGAGAGGGTAAATCTTGCAGCCCACAAGCACAAATTAGAAGACCTCCAAAGGAGCTCCCTAAACCTTGACAGATTCCTCGATCACTATGTAACCAGCGACGGTGCGACACTTTCCCAATGCGAGCCTACCCACGTTACGCTGACAGATGTTTCGACAGAGGTGTTCAAGAGTGCGCTACCGCACATATGGCAGGTACTGGCCCCCAAACGGGCTGCGAGGATGGCCAAGAAGGCGAGTGACTTCATGGAACCCGTCCTCCTCTACTTTGAAGAGCTCGTTGCAGAAATGTCGCTGAGCGAGGAAGAGCGCATGCAGCTGCCAAACGAGGCCCACCTGGCACAGGTTCCCTGTCTCGTCAAATTTCAGCGCAAATGCGACGAGCCGCCGACACGAGAGCAGTTCAAGGCGGTCGAGGCTAACCTGACGTACGCGCTCCGCCGCGGCGGGTACGTGACGAAGCTCCCAGAAGTGTTCTTCGCCCCGCTCGAACACTTCTTCACTCTCCACTCGATGTTCCCTCGCTACGCCCCCACTGAGCCGGAGCTCGCGCCCGCGCGAGTCGCCAGACTCTTGCGCACGGCGGCGGCCATGTTCACGTACAACGGAGGATTGGTGCAGGCCAAGGGCCCAGTCGTGCTGCCGTTTCCAGAGATCCACATGCACTGGCGCACGAATTGCCCGCAACAGGTCTGGGACCTCTATCAGACGGCAGATCCGGAGGCGTTCGGGCACCCAAAGCTTGTGGATGGCAAAGGCGTTTTGCACGCGATGGTGCCGTACGCGCCTGCCCTGTACTATCTCAGGGCACTGGGGTTCCCGGACGACATTCCGCTGCAGGACATGGATCAGCTCGTGCGCGACGGAAGAGTGCAGTGTCGCTGCGGCCTCTCGAGGCTCCCGCCTAACCGGGGGGTGTGGGGATGGGCAGATCTGGTGCGTGTCCGCCGCTTTCTGGCCGTTTTTCGTACTTACTTCGGACAACGAAAGCTCGCGCATTGTGAACACGAGCACTCGCAGTGGGAAAAAATCTGGGGACCACGAAGGTGCGTCTACCATTGCCCGCCGGGTGCGCCCGTGGCTGATGGCGACAACGTATATCTCAGTGCTGCGGCCGCACGTCCGGCTTCCACCATGTATACCGGAGCGTACATCCCATGGATAGACGACCATGCCCCAGGCGGTCTGTTTTATTACCCAGACGGCCACGCCATTCCTGACTTTGAAGCGGATCTGGCACCCATGGTACACATCCTAGAAGGGATGCTGCACGCCAAGCCTGGCAGAGAGATCGTGGCTTGTAGGCTCTGCTGCAACTTGGTCGGCCCTGGGCAGGATCGGGCGCATGTTGACGCATACTGGAGAGTGCCCATTCCATCGGCCCGCATGACTCTACAGCCATTTTTCATGGCACATCACCTCCTTCTGAGGTCTGTACATCAACTCACCTACTGATTCGACGCCCGACGCTGATGGCTGGATGCTCGTACTGCGCATCTTCTACAGACACCGCGTCCCGGACATTCGGTACGAGTATCTGGTCCTGAGCCAGTGATATCCGACATCGGCGGCCTTGAAACACAAGAACGTTCGACAAAGCGACAAGAGCAGACATGATTTATTAAACCTTCGCATTCGACGACATCAATGGGAATGGCACAATCACGGTGACGATTGAGACAGTCGTGGGCTCAGAGATAGCCTTAGCTACGAGCTCGACGGTGATGACTTGGATCGTCTTACCATCAATGTAGTCGGGAGGCGGGCAATGGAATATGGTTTCCGCGTGGTACCTCTATGCTCGAGTATGACTATGAGACACAAAAGCCACGTTTGCACGTGGAAGTCGCGGTGAATGGCGGTGGACTTATAGGCTAAACGAGGCTGCTGTTGCAAATTTATGCGAGAACGCAGGGATTGCATTCACAAGGGTGCGCGGTGCCATGTGCGGGCGCGGGGATTGCAGAAATACAGTGCAAAGGGTGCATGACGCCGCACGCATTTACGCTAGTAAGATCAAATGGTGAGAGAAGAAAGGAGAATGACGTGGGGATACGTACAAAGGACAGGAAAACGCAAGAAGAACGGTACACGTGAGGCAAGGACAGCTGAGGGAGCACTATAGAGACCAGAGGAGGAGTAGGCTCAATCGCGGTCGAGAGACGTTTGAGGAGATTTGAGGCGTAGTGCTGGGAGTACCGGACACCATGACGCAGACGTCGTACATGCTGGGAGCGCAGGGGGTGTCGATGGAGCACAGAACCAGAATTAGCCAAGCCGGGGCGCATGCACATGCATTAGTAAAGCCAAGTGAAAGCGAGGACGGCGATATGTGCACGCGCAACGTACACTTGTCATGTCGCGATTACGCGTGGTCATTTGAATATTTGCTATCATGGGCCCTTCGAACAAGTCAAAAAATTAGCCTCAACGTATACAGTGGCGGCGCCGTTAAAGTCAGCGTGCACCCTCTTGGTTTCCCCTTATACTACCTATGCAGGAGGTGGGAAGTGCACACGTACCGGAATCGGATGTCGGAACTTTTTTGTCCGCATCGCGAGGGCGCTTCCCTCAGGATTGCCTCGAAAAGCCCTCGGGTTAGCCTCGGGTCGCCTCGGGATGCCTCTTGAGGGTGATGCGAGGGCCACTCGAGGACCAAATTGCCACCTCGAGCCTCGCGAGGCATCCTGATTATTTGGCCCGCCGCGGGAGGCGTTCAGGAAATTTCCAACACTGACGCGTGATGACGCGTGGATCTGAATAGCAATCAGGCTGCTAAGCTGGAAACCCCTGATAGAAAGAGAGCGGTTTAACCTGAATTTCGGACTGATATGGTTTCTTAAATGCAGACGCGCATTTGCGAGGGTCGAGAGAGAGAGAAGAGAGAGAGAAATCAAGTTAGCGAAACGTCGGTGATGAACGCAGTGACGCACTTGCCGGGGTCCTCGGCGCTCCGACCCCAAGCGGTGGTGATCCGGCTCGCACGATTGGACAGCACATATGGAGACCTCGAACACTCGCGGGGCGACTGGTGCGGTCCCCCTACAGGCAGTGAGGTAAGTCCCTCACAGTCATGAACGCTAAGTACTCTCCGCCCAACCTCCTGGCCACCACGCGCGATCTACCCTATCCTGGTTTTGCTGCCAATACCTTATATACCTCGACGACCTACCCCATCTAGTTTCCCACCGTTCCCTCCGGCCGTGAGGATGTCGATGCTCGGCGAGAAGATGCTTGGGAAGCTGCCTCTTGGAGCGGTTGCGGCTGAAGATGAAGACCTTGCGACACGCGTCCTTATCATGCTCGTCATCTTCGCTGTGTCTCTTGTCGGTGAGTATCTTCCCATGGAGGCCATTGTAGATGTGCTCTGATATAGGTGTGCTCGAAGCTGTCTCGTTCCCCACGATCACAGAAACCTATCGCTCCATACGCGTGCCGAGCCTCTTCTTCTTCGTGGGGAAGCATTTCGGCACGGGAGTCATCCTATCCACCGCATTCGTGCACCTATTACAAGACGCGTTCAAGGCGCTTCAAAATCCGGAGGTGAACGAACGGTGGAAGGTGGAAGACTGGGCAGGATTGATTGTGTGAGTGAACCTGCGCTCGCTCAACGTTCGGCCACTAATGGCTCGTGCAGGCTTGGATCACTGCTATCCATTTTTCTTGTAGAATGTAAGCACCGTCAGGTGCGACTACGCCTTGTCTAATGCTTTTTTCAGACATCTCCACCGCGTTCGTGGACCGCTTGCAATCATATTCCTCCGCACCATCCAGTCCCACCGTTTCGCCCAATGCCTCATCTCCTCCATCTATCCAGATGGACTACGACGACGATGTGCCTGTCGCATCAAGACCCTCGATCCTGGTGCAAAGTCCGAAAGGAACGGAATCGTGGGTCTCCGGGCAGCCTATGCCTCATAGTCGCAAACACGGTCTGCGTCATAGCATACACCAAGCGGGCGAGTTCGACGAAGCAGGTCATCCTTCAGCGGCTCCATTGCCTCTCGCCCTGCCGGAGCTAGCAGACGAGGCCGCGGAGAACGCCGATCACCACCACCCCGACGAGAACACCCCTCTCAACTCCGTTCTGCCACCACCTCTCGTAGGAGGGTCGTATGGCAGCACCTCGCACCCCTCAGGCCATCACCCAGTGCGCCCGGGCATGCCTCACGCTCATATATCCGCGCCCGCCGACGAACCCTTCTTCTCCGGGGGCCACCACAGACACGAGACGCGCGACTCGCATCACAAGCACCACGTTCCCGTCTCGCGGTGGTCGTGGTTCCGATTCCCGTGGGCCAGTGGGGAAGACGCGCCTCCGCTGGACGCCGCTGTCATCTCGCGACTTCCGTCAATGCACAGCCTCAACTCTGGGCGTCGGGGCACGATGCGGAGTCAAGCTACGCGCTCGTACCGTCAACAAGCAAGCCATGTACACAGCGACGGAAACGAACACGCTGGGAGGCCGCATGCACACTCTCATGCGGACATGGAGCAGTGGATGAACGGCATTGATGATAGGCACAGCGGGGCTGCGCCCGTTGACGAGGAGTGCGGAAGCGATTTGGACGACGAAGAAGTCAAGATCGGCCGCAGGCGGCAGGTGATCGGCATTCTGGTGAGTATATGCGCCTTTTCTTCGCTTCGACGGCGCTGACGGCGTCCCAGGTGCTGCAAATGGGAATCATGATCCATTCGCTGGTGATAGGACTCACGCTGTCTATCGCGAACGGGCCCGAATTCAGTGAGTGAAGGTGGATTGCGTTAGTATGCGCGGTGTTGATGTCCAACGGTGCAGCGTCGCTCGTGATTGCGATCGTGTTCCACCAACTGTTCGAGGGTCTGTCGCTTGGGATCCGAATTGCCGGTCTTCCGTCTAAGCACTCAGAAGGTACGCTACCCGGGCCTCTTGCTCTTTCCCGAGTGCTCAACCATCCCCTCGCAGATGGATTCAAGCACCTCTCGGGACGCACGCTCAAGCCACTGCTCGCAGTCACCTTCGCCATCACGACGCCCCTCGGGATCGGCATCGGGCTCGCCGCACTCGGCGGCGCCTCATCTACCGGACGTGCGTGCTCTCTCCCACTCTCCTGTTTCCATCGCCGTACTGACTCCGGATTCGATGTGCAGCGCGGCTGATGCTCATCCAGGGCATCATGTCCGGGATCTCGGCGGGGATGCTCATCTACGCGGCGTGCGTGGAGATGCTCGCGGGCGACTTCGTGATGGACGCGCATCTGTGGCGGAGCAGCGTGCGCCGGCAGGTGCTTGCGCTCGTTAGTTTGTTGGCGGGTGTTGCTGCTATGGCTGCGATTGGATTGTGAGTCCTGCGAGTGGTTGGTGTGGTTCGGGCGCTGATTGTTTGAGGTAGTTTGGACTAGGTTTGGGGATGGACAATACCTACTGCTCGGATGTCGGTTGCGTTCTTGGATGGCGCGGGCTTGGACCCTCGGATGCGCACGCGGCTGGACGATGCATCATGCGCGGTAATGTACAGGATTGTGTAATTGTATAGACGACCATTCGATGACGACTAGATCGCAATACGAGTACCCGTGCACGATGGATCGGCTCCAGGTGGATACCTGCTCCATGCGAACGTGGAACGGAGGTCCGCCACCGTTCAAACGTCCAACTCTTCTACCGCATCCAGAGCCGTTTACTGTAGCACGGCGCAACCGCTACCTCATCCCTGTCGCTGATCAGAGAATCCTCAAACAAGGTGCACGCAATTATAGGACTCCGACGATACGCGAGCTGTTTGACACGGTTGATTGGTCACTCGTGTTCTTGAGTGTTCTGCGCGCAGCGGTCGCAGCGTCAGCGTTGCCGCGAAAGATACGCAGCGGCTGGGGGAAAGGCTGCACGGACGTCCGGCTGCACACTACGCGAGCAGCATAGTAGACCCCGAGCGGCGCCTTCGGTCCGTGAGGAGAGCTGGAGAACGATGACTGGCGTGAATCGTCGGGGGAAAGCAGCATATTGGATTATAGATAGGCAAGGCAACGTTGCGCGGCGAGGGAGGTTTTGGCATATACAGCGATTCCAAGAACTTGAAACACGAGAATCACGTTCTGTAACGATCGAAACTTGGGCAGGGGGGGGGAGGTGCGAAGAGTGCGAGAGGGATACTGGTAGAGCCGGCGGGTTGAGAAGGTGGTACATATAGAAAATAGAAACGGGGAGCGGATGGAGAGTGGACTCGAGAGGTGAGGCCTGGGAAAACAGAGCGGTGGACGATCGATCTCTGAATACGATTTCTGAATACATGAGTCAAGACTAGTAAGTACTGGTTGACTATCGTTGGGCGTCGCGCTTACCTTCGAAGAGGTAGACCTCCCGCATGAAGCGTGGCCGCAAGGACATCTACGAGGAGCCAGATGGAGGGGATGATGGATGGGGAGGCACTCGCGCAGCTTTGGCGGCGGCGGCGACAGCAGCAGCGGCAGCGGCAGCGTGTCTATTGTGACGACAACGTGTCAAATCATATCCGGATGCGACCAGAGACTAACATACAACTCGACACAGCGGTTTATGTGGCGGTCCATAGCAACCTTCAGATTGTTGGAGGTCGTATCGGTATCCCGGTATCTGAGACGTGCGTCAATGAGTGCCTCGGAGGAGACATTCCGGCCCTTCTCCTTCTCCTTTTCCTTTTCCAGGCGCCGACGGAGGTCATCAAAACGATCGCGGTATCGTGGTGAAAGATTCCAGGAAGACTCTTGGAGGAAGGGATAGAGGATATCGTGGTGAGTGTTGAAGGTGTTTATGATGTTGCATAGGAGATTGTAGTAGTCGCTATAGCCATATTGTACGTGTTGCCAACCACGCCCTCCGGAGAGGTCGCGAAACACCACGCTGTGCAGAGTCCGCAGGACAGTGACAGTGTTGGCACCGGTACTGTCGCTTACCAGCTCGATAGTCGGGTTCAGATCAGGCAGCATGTGAGCGGCGGCGCGGGATAGGTATTGATCCACGCTGCACAGGTAGTTGAGGAGAGTTATGGAGTAGTGGTAATGGGCCGCGTGGCCGGAAACGCGAAGAGCTTCGGGCGGTGCGTTGGCAAAACTTGAGCATCTGGCCATACGTTGTTGTAGCAAGAGAATCTCTTTCGGTAGAGCAACCAAGGTATCTGGTCATTTTCGTGTGAGCCATAAGGTTTCAGACGCATCGACTGTCAGTCCTTACCGTCGGAGGAGGGGTCCATTTTGTTTTCCTTCGTCTTCTTACCATTCTGCAGGTTTTTGACGTAGTAATCGTTCACTACCTGCCACACCTGCCTGACGGGCCATAACACTGAACCTGGTCGATGTTCGTGGGCTGTAGCTTCTTGCTCCCATCCCGCGATAAGGGCCTGAAACACCCATTCCGAGATAGTGGTCGGGTGAAGATAATCGGAAAGAAGAGCACAAGGGGGTGAGCGCCGACGAGTTTCATGCAAAATCTCCATGTTGCCAACGCTCAGAGCACAAAGGAGGACTTGCCAGACCAGCAGGTCGTTTACAGGGCTGATGGGAGAGATGTCCCTGTTGTCGAAATGCCTAGACACGGCCTTGTCGAGGCGAGCGAAGTAGTCAAGGACGAAGTCGGGACTTTGGGCAAGTAGGCAGATGGTTGCGGAAGAGACTGCCTTGTCATTCAGTGTCGAGTCGTACCACTGGATCAGCATGTCGATGTCGAGTGTGTTGCTGCGTTGCTTGACAATGGACCGCTCGTTCCCTCGCCAGGTCAACCGATTTATCGAAGTGCTCGGGAATTGGCCTCGAAGCCACGTCTTCACTGCCTCCACGTTTGGGTGACTTCCACCGGTTGAACAGGCGAAAATGTTGTGGAGAATGGCCACTATCGTCCAGATAGGAATGGTTACGGGTGAGAGCACCACCCGAAGGGCAGGATGAATCGCACGCCGCCAGAGATAGAGAAGGAGTTGCGTTTGTGGGGAAGGTATGCGCAATCACTCGCGCACAATAGCAACAGAGTAACGGCGGTCGTTGAACCGGCGACGACAACGACCAAGATCGAAGCAACGCGCGCCACGGTGGGGTGGAGTTCCCAGATGAGGACGAGGAGTCCAGCAAGGAAAAGCGTCAAGGAGATAAGGAGGAGTATGGGGATAAGGGCGATGATGTAGCCAACGCGCCACTTGACCAGGTTGTTCAGTCGATATTGCCGCCGTCGAGCAACCCCACGAGAGGTCCCCGTCAATCCATTGTTGTACTCGCCCATCCATTGCTTCAGGAGGATGCCGATAACAGTGGAGGCTAGGCTCAGGATGAGGCCGGAGAACCACAGAGTGTTCAGCTTGACCGCATACTCCGGGATGGCAGAGGATGTGTCGAGAACAATCGACGCCACGTCGGAGAGGGCGGAGTGTGTGGCGTTGACGAAAGGCGGAGAAATGGAGAAACTCTGCAGCTGCATGGAGATGCGTTCCAGGGCAACGGCGGTATTATCAGGAGATAGACGGAGGAGCCTATAAGACTCCACGTTGAAGGCGGTGAGGATTGCGGAAAACAAGGCGGCCTGTACATTGTCGGAGCATTAGGATAAATGCTATCATCGACTCGGATGTATACGCTAGTGTTATGCACGTACAAAGACGAGGTATACGTCAATCTCCTTGTTCCACCGATGTATCATGTTGTCGCTGTAAAGCTTGACGGCTTTTGCAGCGTCTGTCCAAGCCTTGGCCTGTTGTTCTTCGGTACGGATAGCCTTGCGCTGTTGTAATAGCTCCTGAATATCTCTGTGTCAATTCTGCAGGGCTATCTCTGTTTGAAAGACAACGAACTTCGAGCTCGAGTTCTTCTTTCACCAACCGCTCTTCTTGGATGGTCTCAAGGAACTCGTCCTGCCGTACTCCTGCGTTCGACCGGGGGGCATTCGTCTCGTTCGAAGATGGTCTACCCGGGTTCTAATATCATATAGGGTGAGAATATTGATTTGGCGGCTTATTTTATGAATTAAGAGATACGTACGTTCTCCGTAGAGCCTGGCACGATGGGCGGAGGCGGCGCGGTACCGGCGGATCGTTCTACTAGTACGTCCTCGCGCTGTTCATCTTCTCCCACGCCATGGGAGCCGTGCGCGTTGTCGACCATGTTCCTTGAACACGAAGGATTCGATTATGCTGTTCAGCGATTGGAAACGGTCTACGGTCAGAGGGGAGCTGAGGTGTCTTATGATTTGACTCTCACTTTAAGTACAGTGCTTGAGCCTGGTTGGAATCAAGCGCCTGTATGACTAGGAACGTGTTTATGGAGGATGTCAAGCCAGACACTGCTGGCTTGGTTCTAATCTTTCACACGTCCCATGGCGAACCACGCATACGTGCAGCGCCGCGTCGTTCTATTCATATCGGTAATGAGCCTTACCATATGACCAATTCCATGCCATGCATTTGCCACTTCGACGTAACCACCGCTAGCTGTGGCTTGATAGGTGCATCGATGTCCCGTAAATGCCGCCGCCACCATACACATGCTCGGTGGAAGTGTCTGACAAGCCACCATGCTGGACATGTAAAAAAAGGGGAGAAAGGCAAAATATGACAATGCAGTCGCGGCGAAGCATCGAGGTGAACCGTAACGCACTCGCAGAGTTCGTATGGTGCGGTGCCCGATACACTGCAGCTCTAGCGCAAGATATCCGGGGTGCGTTCTGCGGAAAGAAACGATCGATTGCGGAAGGCGACGATATCCTCTGAAGGGGCAATCTCAGAGCATTCGGGTGCTCGTCGATTGTCCCTAAGGTAGAGATAATCGCCTCCCAAAAGTGGATCGATTCTAGCAGCCGAACGCACCCTTATATACAAGTATGCACTATATTAGACAAAGAAACCATGCCCGTCGGCGCCGCCAGCCCTGGTACGTATGTGATCGCCGTGAATATGATACTGCTTACCTATACGAACCGACATAATCGGGTTAGGTGCGTAGATGGAAGGGATGACCCTGAATGAGAAAAATCAGGGTGTAGATTTTCAATGGCTTGGGAAGACCAGGGCCCCCGAAGCGAAAGGCGGCGCAAGGTTCTGTCGGAGTGGACGGTATCTGGTTCCATTTCCCTTCAGCTCGCGACGCCCAACGCCACTTGGATCATGCTGATCGGATGTTCCAGCCTGAGCGTCGCGATTGTATCGGCGGTTGCGTTTCTGGGGGATGACAGAGCAAACAATTCTTGGGTAGTGCGGCACCTGTCAGGGCCTATACATAAGTGTCCTTCGATGTGAGTGGGATTCTCTGCGAGGAAAGAGCTTGTACCTCGGTAGTGGATCCATTAAACCCATCTTGTGTGACCTTGGGACCCAGGGCTGACGTTTGGAAGCGTAAGGACGAACATCGCTGTCGAAGTCGTCGCATTAATCAGAATGCGGCGCACCTGTGTTCGAAAAGGGTAGAGGTCAGCGTCTCCAATAGATACAGCCGATTGCACCGAAGGTATACGTACGATAGTCTGATGAGCAGATGCACAACTTTATTCGTACGAGAATGTATGTACCTTGAACCGGATGCGATGAGCGCCCCATAAGATACCATGGGTGCGGGACCCTGCATCCAGCGTTGACAGCGACTGAAGCAGTGAAGCTTGGAAATAGTGAGCGGTCCGCCCGCCGTCATGATGACGGGGACCTGGCAAACAAAGGCAATCTTGCAACCTAAGCCGGGGTGGGCGGGGACGACGAGCGCCGTCTTCTGGGCGTTCTACATATAAGCCACACGAGTGCGCGTTGCTCGAGATAATGGCGGACTTGACAGGATTTCACAGGCGGATGGGGCTGCTGGTTTTGTATCGCACGGCCGACCGACTCTCAACTTGAAGTTCCCCAAGAGACCTGTGACGCTCAACGCGCACGCACGTATGACACCTGCAGCAAGATATCATACAGCCTCTCATTATCCAGTCAAATAGAATAAAAAGCGTGTACCTTATTCCCTGATTTATATAGGGCCGCGGCTGGTGCACGATGGTTTGAATATGAAGGTTTGGAGGCGGCAGACGTACAGCGCGACATAGACTGCCAGTAGGGTTTTCTGCTATTTTTGGATGGGTCTTCTCGGCAGGAACAAGTATCATGTAGCCGTTGTCTTTGACCCACGGAGGAGTGCGCCGGTCAGACTAGGTCTGGGCTGGTCTTCGTCGTTGATGAGAGGGAGCGAACGTGAGGCTGGTTCACGAGCCTAAGAGGGAGGGTGGATCGTGGCAGCTGCGTCGGAAGCGCCTGATCGCCGGCGTCTGCCGAGCCGTTCAGTAGTAGCGACGCGCGCCAGGCTGTCAACGTATTCCTCTCATTCTGTCTCTCACTCCAAGTTTTGAAGCTTTAAATTGTTTAACGGCAGGACCCTGCACACCACGCTCCAATTCCGCCCGCTCTAGGTATATATGTGGTGGTAATTCTGGGGAAGTGGCTACGAAACCGAGTCTCCAGCGCCCGCTGTCGACACAAACTGAACTAATGCGAGCATGCTGCTCGTGCGGTTGTGTCTTGGCGGAGTCGGGGCCTTGCTGCATGAACAGACAGCGCTGACTCTTAGCGTTAACCTCTCCGCGGGCGTCGCAGCCATTGCGAACATTTCATGGTGAGTAGCCTTGCGACTTCGTCCACTCACGGTCCCACGCTGACGGCTCTTGGACTATGATTTGAGATATACTTCACGATGACATCTATTCCTCGACGGGCCAAGTCAAGTTGTATGCCCAACGGACTATTTTCTTCTGAGCGAAAATGTCCTTGGAAAAGAGATTGAGAATCTATCGAGGTGATAGTTACTTTGTAACTCGGTGTGTCGACGGGCATGATTCCTAACGACATTCCTACAGCATATCACTTTTATCCTATCAAAACAAACAACCGTTACGAAAGTGACGTACCACTGAGCGTACGCACCAACTCTGTAAGTGTCTTACGGAGAGAAGTCTGGATCGCAGTGGACGTCTATTTCGAAGGCTCTCATTGGCGGAAGGAGCTGTCCAATAGGAAACGGTATTAGATCGACCTCTGACATAACGGAATAGCTCGATCGATCGCAGCCGCGGAAGGACAGCAGTCGGAGAGGCAACATGCGACTTAATTGAAGTCGCTGAAAAAAGAGAAAGAGGTGAGTCAGGTTTCTTCCGCATGCAGAGCGGGCTGGACGATCGTGCGGCCAGCGGCCACATGCAATATGGCGGGCTGTACATGTAGGGCGTCACTCGACGCTCGACTTCGAAGTTCGGAACTCAGTTCACTGACCGGACGGTGGGCCGCCGGGATATGCTTGAAGCCCGATCGATGATTGTTTACGATTGAGGAGTCTCGCAGGAAGAGAGCGCCGGCGGTGCGCTCCCCAGCGTCATATGGCCGGGACCATCTTTGTTGGGCACCCAGGCCGCCGTGGAGGCCGCCAAAATCGTCCTCGCCGACGCATTGCCAAAAACGGTGTGTCGGCCAATTTTATAGGCGCCCGACGCTCGGGCATTCGTGGTGAGCTCTTTTCCCGGAGGAGCGGAAAATTTTGTCGTGCTGATGCGCCCCACTTGCAGGCGGGGCTCTCGGCTCCGGGTGTTGAAAGACTCCTGCGATGCGAGAGCGAGGCACGGCAATTTGAACCGCGCGCGAAAGCCCGAGGGTGTAGCACCAGGTAGCACCCCCGAAAAGTTGTGTCGCAAAACTTCGCGGTATGGTGACCTTGCCATGTCGCAAAAGCGGATATAAGACACTGGATGTGCGAGCTCCGAGCTCGCTTCAGCAGTCGGTTGTCGTCGCTTTCCCCCGCCCTCCCTCACCCCTAGGTCTCTCTTTCGGCTTGTCAGCCTCCATCCTCGCGGCTCCCTCATTAGAGCCTCCCTCGCCTTCCACTCTCTCTGTCTGCCGGCACAGTCCCTCGCGCTCTACTTCGTTGCATAACTTCGCATACTCTATCGCTATCCTATCTCGCTAAAATGAAGGCCGCCACCACTTTCGCGCTTTCCGTCCTCGCTCTTCTCCCCTTCGTCTCGGCCCACGGCTATGTCAGCCAGGTCACGATCGACGGCACGTCTTACAAGGGCAACACGCCCGGCAGCAGCAGTGGTGAGTACTCTCGCAGCCAGATGCTGTCATGCTCGCATGCTCATCCTGTTGGTTCGTCTTCCAGTCAAGTCGGCTATCCGCATGATCGCCGACGTCAGCCCCGTCAAGGGCGCGACGAACCAGTACCTCTCGTGTGGTCAAAACGCGCAAAAGGCGGCGACAGTTGCCACGGCCAGCCCTGGGAGCAAGGTCAGCTTCAAGTGGTCGGCAATAACCGGCGGTAACGTAAGTCTTTCGTCCCAGCCCCCCAGCCTCGCACTCGGTGGCTGACCGTACACTTTTCTTGCAGTGGTTCCACAACGTCGGCCCGCTCATGACGTACATGGCGTCCTGCGGCACCGCCGGCTGCACGAGCTTCAACTCGTCGGCCGCGCGCTGGTTCAAGATCGCGCAGGCGGGCCTGCAGAGCGACGGCACGTGGGCGCAGGCCGCGCTCTTGACCGGCGCCCCGGCGACCGTGTCGCTCCCGTCGAACATCGCCCCGGGCGAGTACCTCATCCGCCACGAGATCATCGCGCTGCACACGGCGATGACTTCTGGCGGCGCGGAGTTCTACCCGTCGTGCACGCAGCTCAAGATTGGGGGCAGCAAGACCGGCACGCCGAACGCGACCGTCTCGTTCCCGGGCGCGTACAAGGACACGGACGCGGGTATTCTCGTCGACGTTTACGACCTCGTCGGCTCGTACGTCTTCCCCGGCCCTGCGATCTCCAACCTCTCTGGCAAGACCTCTGTTGCGTCTAGCAACAGCACCACCACCGCGTCCGACTCCGACTCCGAGACCAGCAGCGCGTCCGAGACCGTTAGCTCGACTTCGACCGAGTCCGCGAGTGCGTCGTCCGTGTCGATATCCACGTCGGCGACCGCTTCCACGAGTACCACGACCGAGGATGACTGCGAAGACGAGGCCGACGCGGAGCCTACGCAGCTCTCGCGCCGCTTCAGCCGCGTCATGCGCGCCGTCCTCTAGGCGTCTCTCTCCCTTCCTCTCGTTCATCCTGTTTTCGCTTTCGACCATCATTGCTGTGTATCCTTTAGACCTCACCACTCATCACCACGCACCTCCCGGAGACGGCGTATAGACATAGATGTATTGACTCGCACCCGGATCGCGTCCCTAATCACGCCACCCTCTCTGGCTCGTCACCCGGCCGCGGCGCGCGGGTTCACGCAGGCTCGATGCCCCTTCTCTCGCTTGCGAGCACACGCGTCCACTATCGTTGTATCCACTAGCTATCGTTTGATTCCTTATGTATTCAGAGTGTAAAAGTACGTTCGGCGATGGTGTCGCTGTGCGGATGTGTTCAATACAGTCTTGTTCGCGCGTGCCGCGATTTGCTATGTTTTCTTGTGCTGGTAATTCGATGACCATATCCTATCCCGTGTCCCGTTTGATTGTCGATTGCGATAAGCGTTTTGCTACGCAGTCGATGCCCACGTCTCTCTCTCGAGGTCGCATAAGACGGTATGCCGCTTATTGGCTTAGGACCAGATGCTCTTCGTGGACTTCGCGGACATTATGCCTATACGAGAATCACAGCGCGAACAATCAGCTGTTGGTTTGGGAGGTCGACCCGTAAGGGGTTGGTGCACTGACCTGTTACGGAGGTGCAGCGCCATAAACACCGGCTCACGAGTCGTGCGGTCTGTTGGGTTGGGCGTTTTCTTATGGGCGTCGATATATATGCGGTCCTGCCCAGGACCGATCAAGTCGCAGCAATCCCTGCAGGCCAAGATCTCCCTGCCGGGCTTGGCGTGTAGTACCTCTTCTATGTTCCGCACCATCGACGAGAGATCTAGTCTGTACTCGCCGGGGGTGTCTTGACCCTCGCGGTAACAGAATAAACCGCGCTCCAATGGGGAGTGGTCGTCTGACCATTTGGGGGTCCATGGCGGGTGTGCGGCTGCGGCACTGAAGTATACATCATCGTCATCTTCAATCCTGGGCACATACAGAAAGCCGAGGAGAACTCACCCTGGTTGACCCCAGATTTTCACCCATTGCGAGTGTTCGTGTTCGCAATGGGCGAGCTTTCGTTGCCCGAGATGCATAGTACGGAGAGGATCAGGACTCAGACAGTTAGAGAAGCGGCGGATGGCACGCACCAGATCTGCCCACCCCCACCTTCCGCGATAGGGCGTGAGCATCGAAAGCCTGCATGAACAGTGCACTCTTTCGCCGCGCACGAGTCGGTCCATATCTGCCAGAGAAATGTCGTCCGGAAAGCCCAGCTGCCTGATGAACTGCAGGCTAGGCGCGTATGGCACCATCGCATGCAACGCTCCCGGCGTGTGCACAAGCCGCCAGTGGCCGAGCGCATCTGCAGCCCCGTGGCTGTCCCAGAGGGCTAAAGGATTGGTGGTGCGCCAGTGCTCGTGGATGGCGGGGAACGGCAGTACGATTGGATCCTTCTCCGGCAGCGTCCAGCCTTCTGTGAACGTGAACATGGACGCTGCGATCCCTAGGAGTCTCGCCGACCTCGTCGCCTCGGTGTCCAATACTTGGGGGACCAGGATGGAGCGAGGGGTTAGCACATACTGGGCGAACAACTGCACGAGCGGGGCCAGGAATACGCCAGGGAGCTTTTCCATGTAGTCGCGGATCATATCTTCCAGGGCGGGCGCGACCATCAGGAACTCCTCTCTTGTGAGCGGGTTGTTGTGTTTGAGTTGGAGCTGGACCAAACAAGGAGACGATGCCATATGGGCATGGTTCGGCAGTTGCTTGCGCTGCTGCTCGCTCAGCGGCATCTCGGCGACCAGCTCCTCGAAGTAAAGGATGGCGTGTTCCATGAAGTCGTACGCCTCCGCGTGAAACCTCGCGGATCGGTGGTGGTTCAGAGCTTCCCCAATGTGTGGGAGTGCGTCCGTCCACACCTCTGTCCGAATACCGGTCAGCCCTGTGAGAATGCGACCGCGTAGAATGGGGCTTCACCGTCGCTCGTCAGTGGTTGGTCGAAAAATTTGTCGTGTTTGCAGGGGTGCCTTTGCAGGTCTTCTAGTGCAAAGCCACAGGCTTCAACGATATCCCCTCCTTCCAGGATACTATGCGAATCGAGAAGCTTCTGCGTCAGCGAGGCGAGGAATAAACCAGGGACAGGGCCACTCACACCCGTCGCAAAGTGTAATTAGCTGGGTCCTTTTCAACTTCGAGACACTTGACGAGACTATCGGAAAACTAAATCGAGTATATACGTATGCACACTTTGACTGAGTTGCATCTCGTGGCTCACCTCGTTCACAAGAGTAACGTGCGCGGCGCGCATATCAGCCATTAGGTTCCAGGCCGTCTCTAACCGGGGATCGCGAAATACTTCCTGTGACTCCATGAGGCGTAAGTATTCCCGCAGGAACAAATTCACTTCAGGCCTATAATAGTAGTTGATTGGGACCACATCCTCGTGTTCCTCGAAGAAACAGGCTATTCAAATTGCCAGTGAGTAACGTGGAAATAGATCACGATGACGATTGAGTTACTGAGCGGGTGATGCGGGAGAAACCTTCGCATGTCGTATAGGGGGATCCGTTTAGGCAACCGACCACCCTCGGGCCTGTCCGGTAAGGCGGCACTGTACAATTTCAGTAGCTTTTCCTCGGCGATAAGGCTGTGGGATTCGATGGCATTGAACAAGGCATCCGAGTAGGTCACGAACACGATTTGACGCTTACTTGTATCGGAGGCAGACATCGCAGAGGAGCCAGCCAATCTTAGCAGTCATTGCGACTAGGCTCGGTTCTAAATTTTCTGATAACGTGGAACAGACCTCTCCGCATGCCTGTATGGAAATGGTGGCAGTGTCATTACGTGTCCTCAAGAGCTCACTAGTAGCCTCAGACTCACGTTGCACTCCTTGCCACACAGCAAGGTAACGTAGTGTGGCTCGATGAGATATTTAGGGCACGGCGGAAAGGTCGGATGCTTCCTGAACATAGCCTTCCATACGTGACGATTTGCCTTCTTCATGAGGGCCGTTCGCATAGGCTTGCACAGTCGGGCGAGCTGATACATAGCATGAAGATCTAAATGTGGCGTTATCTGGGGCCAGTCGGATCCAGTCAGTTGAGGCGCGCGAAATGCGGCGCACCCGTTGGGAGAGCGTACCAGGAGGATTGCAGACACCTGCGTGCTGGTCATGACCCTTCCCGGACCAGCGGGAAATGCGTGTGCGTCAACTTCGGGGTTGGCCATAGCGGGGAGCTCCTCGTATCCACTTTCAGGTGGGAGTCTCGATGCAAATATGTTCCAATTACGCAGCTGCACTTCATAAAGGCAGATAAGTAAGCGACCCAAACGGCGTGCTGGTGATGATGTCGCCTACTTTTGAACTTGGCAATCTCGAGCGCGGTGTTGTCTGCCGGCATGGCGATCGTCGATGGTGGTGCCATTGGTACGGGAGGATCTGAACGCAGAGATGCGCGCGGCGCAGGTCTGTAGTATGAGCCAAGCGTGTCGGTGAGCACGATGTTATCGCAGGAGAGGACTCGCTGGCCCGGGAAAGCCTTCGGGATTGTTCGCCTTTTAAGTGCTCGACTCCAATTGTACACGATTGCCGGGAGCCTATCATCCCGGTCCACGATGCATGCGAACTCCCGGAGGGCCCACCCGGATCAAGGAGCACTTACGACCACCTGTCTTCACAAGCGCCATTCTGCGAGCACGCCACGCATGTGCGGGTTCGGCATCATTATGTAGATGTTTCCTCACGCCGCGCGAATATGTTTGAGCGAAATCGAGGGTCTGGGTAACGATCTAAAGTCAGCAATTGTACCGTGTAACAATCGATGAGAACTGACGCTCACCTTTTCCAATAAACGCGCTGCTGTGATCGCACTCAGTCTAGCTTCTCAGCTGACGCGGGACTCGGAGTCGCACGTCTTCTAAGTTCTCGGGACGAACAATACGTCTCCGTTACGATGGAGACATGACACGAACTCGGAAATCACAGACGCTGCAGCATGTCATGACATAGCATAGCAATCGCGATATTCCGGAAAACTGTCCGAGCTTCTGAATGATTGGTCCCTCAAGGCATCGCTATGCTTGATAGATACCGGTGTTTTTGAAGCACGAGTCCGCTCGTGTGCCCAAGTCACTGGTGCGTACACGTTTATCAGCTTGCAGTCAGGAAAAGTGTGATAGAAAAACACGAAACACCCATCTGCAAGATATTCGTTCACTTCAGGACCCCCACGGAGCTCAAGAAGTAGTACCCTATCGCTCTGGACAGGGTTCGTCGACATTTCCGACTCTCAAGAGCTCTGAAGAGAGGCTGAGAAGCTGAGAGCGCGGGCAATTTGGCGCCCATGCCAAATAGGCACAACGCGAGTGGTGGCGCGAGGGTGAGGCGGTAGTTCGCTGCTCGCGTTCTCTCCCGTGCGGAGGCGAGCTGGCTTCTGCCCCTTTACTGTCTTACGATCACTCCGTGCAACTTAATCCTCGGTTTATTCATTAGTCCGACAGTACGTCCTCCTCCTGTCTAACTACTTAATCCGCCACAGAGCAAAGCGATGTATCTTGGAATTTGATCCGGAACTTCGTAGTACTTATGTTTTTCTTGTATCCTTAATCAAGAGTATCGAAAGTCTCCGCAGGAGCAAATGTAAGATATGAGAAACCAAAATACTCGAGCACGCCACGATAACTTACGATACGAAAAAACACGACGCGTCCTATTTTCCATCCCGTGTCCAAAAGTGCTTGCTGTTGGGTGCGAAATAGGCGCACGTATGTATCGGGCCCCTTACCGCAAGTGCCTAACCAGGTTCACAATGATACGGTCTAACTTCGACGCGGGTAGATGGTACGGGGCGTCCCCCGTACCAAGTTCCCCCGTCCCGAAACCTACGCAGAAGAGAGGGCGCCATCTCCCTTCCGCGCAGATTCCGGACAACAACAGTCCAAATGTCACGAAATCAAGAAATATAAGGTCACAAAAAAGGGAGAGGAGAGGGAAAAGAACGGGGCATGGCCGAAGCAACTGGACACAAACACTGCGCGAAACCAAACCCGATCCGAGAAACGAAAACATGACGGGAGGGAAATCGGGGCCACATCCAAGTTTCACGACGAAGGGTACGAGGAGTCTGCGAAGGGGTATATAGAATATATAAGCATTGAGTCGCTGCGCTAGTAGACAGGAGATGTACTCACTTCACGGACATGCGCGGGAGCGGGCGCCCGCAGGCCCCCACCCCCGCTCCGACGGA